>PVHP010055385.1:0-10184 GCA_004024765.1 Zapus hudsonius | reverse complement strand
TAGTGTTCTCCTGAAGAGGGTCTTGCCCCTTCCCCAGGAGGAAGGAATGCTGCAGAGAAGCCACGAAGAATCTGAACAGACAGGTCTTGCTGGGCTTCCCTTCAGTTTGTTACCATGAGATTACACACTTTTGACTCATTCACCTCCCTGCATGGCTGAGCATTCTTCACAGAATATAACCATGAAAACAGTTTTCCCCAGTGGTCTTGGGAGCCTTGTTTCTGGAGATCCCTGGGTCATACAAACTTTTGATTTTGTTTATTGTTAACCTGACTTGTTATAGTGGGCCAGCCATGACCCTTCTGGTAGGTAGTAATGAAGTTGTGCTTCTATAGCTAGTGGACCGGCTGCTGTGAGTGCAATGAAATTTATCATTACTATAAGGAAGGCTCCAAGCTGTGGCTGTCTGTCATCCATCCACCTCCATATCCCTGGACCCTGAGAAAACGCCAAGTACACGGTGCACACTCAATAAAGATCTGTCACATATGTGAGTGCTCCCAGTTGAACCTTTCAGTGAGTCAAAGGGTTCATTTGCTTTTCAGCATCAAAGTCTGTGGTATGATTGCCTATTCCACTGTGTTCACACCTTTCTCTTCTCCCTTTAGAGAAAGTGTCTCCCCAAGCTCTTCTTCATCCCTGGAGTCTGATCCACTACCAATATTGAAGATTCTTCCTCCATTCAAGGAATACACAATCAGCACCAGCAGATAGCTTATTTCTGATATCCTGATATCTCCAATAATTTTGCTAAATACTATTTTAGACCACTATTCATAGACAATGCTACCAAATCCCCAGACACCATGGTTTACAAATTGACAAAGCAATGAGTTAAAAACTTGACTTTGTAAAATATATTTTGCTGCCATTTTTCAGAAATCAAAATTGAAGAGCTGTCAAAACATGCCCAAGATCAAAAGATATTGTCTGATTATGAAGATTTTAAGTCACACAGGAAAACCTCGATTCTGTAACATTGAACTGTGTCCAGTTGCCCAGCCATCTACCAACTCCTCCATCTGTTGAGCTACATTAATTTTAATACATTTTTAAGCAAGTTGAGGGCTGGGGACATAGCCCAGTGGTTAAAGATGCTTACATGCAAAGTCTGCTCTTCTGGATTTGATTCTCCAGTACCCACATAAAGCCAGATGCACAAAGTGGCTCACACATCTGAAGTTTATTTGCAGTGGCTAAAGGCCCTGCTACAACCATACTCCTCTCTCTCTCTCTCTCTCTCTCTCTCTCTCTCTCTCTCTCTCTCTCTCTTCTATTTGTGTATCATCTATCTCGATCTCTATCTCTGCTTTGCAAATAAGTAAATAAATAAATAAAGCAATCCAGTGTTTTCGATTCATTATCGTTCACTAGAAATGAACATTGTTTTTAGATTCTTTCTTGTTCTTTCAGGAAAGCCTCACATACAGTGTAGAGCACGGAACCTAAGGCTGCTGATAAATGTATTCAGGAAAACACTCATGGACAACTCAAACCCCTACTTATGTCATAGAAAACCAGAAAGTTCTTTCATGTCACTTCTGAGGAAATTGCCACCTCAACCTCTAGAAGCAAGCAATGTTCTTGTCCTTTTCCACAAAAATTACAAGGACTGACTTGTGTAAGTCTTCCCTCACTGTGCATCACTTGAGATTCACCCATGTTTTGATGTGTAATGGGGGATAACATTCCATGGGGAATATACCAGAGCTTATCTGTTTTCCTATTGATGGACAAGTGAACTGTTTCCAATTCTTGGCTCCTATAAACAAAGCTGTCGTGGGAATTGTTTTATAAGTCTCCTTGCTGAACATAGCGTCTCAAGGCACAGTAAGTAGTATAAGTCTGTTTGATTCCAAACCCACACGCTTTCCTCCACAGCCCGTTGCTTCTCTGCAGTGCATTATGTTTATGGGGAATGCATCACATCCTGAAAGGGTCCATTACAATATAAACACAAGTTGGGAAATCTGATCTTTAGGCAAACAAAATCTAGATACAATTTCAGTTCTTGCTTAGTTATACGCCAAGACAATACTCACCATGATCTAAGTGTTTGGAAGGTCTTTATTACAGCACCGGCTTAAACTCTTTAAACTCTGCTTTCTAAATGTGTTGTTTATTTTTATGATAAGGTTGTGCTATATCGCTATAGTCCTGGATGGCTTGGAACATACTATGTAGGCCAGGCTGGCCTTGAACTTGTGGTTATCCTTCTGCCTCTGTCATCTGAGTGCTGAAATTACAGATGTGTACCACCACATCTGGCTTCTAAACATTTTCAGTGTAATATCCTCTTCATGTTTAAAGTACTATGAGTCATAATATATTGGTTGAAATTTCTTAAATTACAAAATAACTAAAGCTACATTTATTATATGCCCACCCTATGAAGTATCATATAAGTCATTAAATGAGGAGCAGGGAATGTAACTCAGCTAGCAGTGCGCTCACCCAGCCTACTTAAAAACACTACACAAGGGCTGGAGAGATGGCTCAGCGGTTAAGGCACTTGCTCCCAGTGCCCAAGGTCCCGGGTTCAATTCCCCAGTACCCACATAAGCCAGACCCACAAGGTGGCCCTGGTGCACTCTCTTCTGCTTGAAAATGAATAAATAAATTAAAAAAAAACACTACACAAGTCAAGCATGGTGGTACACACCTGTAATCCCAGCACAGAAAACAAGGCAGGAGGATCAGGTCAAGATCGTACTCAGCTACCTATCGAGGGCAAGGCTAGCTAGAAATACAAAAAAATAAGGTTACTGAGGGAGCTAGGGAGATGGCTCACTGGAGAAAGGGCTTGTGACAAGAATATGAAGACCTGAGTTTGAATCTGAAGAACCCCCAGGAAACCCAACGCAGTACCTCCAGCATCTATAATGCCAGTGCACCGAAGGCAAGGAGGGAGGCAGAGACTGGAGAATGTGCCAGCTAGCCTGGCAGTGAACATCGAGAGACCCTGCCTCTAGGGTCTAGGACCAACAACCTCCACACATGAGCCTGATTTTTCCAAATTATTTTATTGCCTAAAGTCTCCTCCGTCCAATTCCCACACTGGCTGGTGGCAAGCACAGAGAGCTGCTCCATGACTAAACCTTTCCTTGAAGTTCACCTTCCTGGGGAGTGTGATGTCTGGAAAGCCTGCTTAATCACACATGGCACCAGGCAGTGTTTATGCACTGGAGGGTACTGGTTCTCTTTCATTACACCTCTTATTTCCCATTCGGTGAGGAGACACTCTGTCACTGCCCACCGCCCATGGGGACAATGATAAAACACACACACACACACACCACTTATGGGTGGAAGAATGCATGTTCTCTCTTGATTGCTCTCCCTTATTGCTCTCTCTCTCTCTCTCTCTATTGCTCTCTATCCCTTGCTGAAATGCAACGACATATATAGAGCCCCTTGGCCAATCAGAGAGCTACTGGTCAGTCTACGATAAGAACCTGTGCGCACTGCAAGCATAATAGCCAATCAGGACTACCTCCTGGAACTTATTAAGCCAAGCCCCTCTTGGCAAACTGTCAGGTGCCGTCCTGAGATTAAGCCAGGGTGTGCCTCCATGAGCCCCCAAAGGCTTTCGCCCCGACAACACTCCACACACACACACACACACACACACACAAAAAAAAAAAAAAAAAAAAAAAAAAAAAAAAAAAAAAAAAAAAAAAAAAAAAAAAGACGGTTTTCCAAGTTTGAATAACCTGAAATTTAGGGCCAGAAAGTTTACTGTGATAAGAAATATCCCAGGAGCTGGGGAGCTGGCTCAGCAGTTAAAGGCTTTTATTAGCAACTCCTGCAGCCTGAGTTCAATTCCCCAGCTGTTCACATAAAGCCCTGATGGTCATTCATTTGCAGTGGCAAGAGACCTTGGCATGCAGACACGCACTCACAGATGTAAAATAAATAAAGTTTTAAAACAAAATCAAACCTAACTTTAAAAAATATTTTATGTCTTTGTTTATGAGAGAGATGGGCACACCAGAGCCTCTTGCTGCTGCACACGAACTCCAGACACATGTAGCACTTTGTGCATCTGGCTTTATGTGGGTACTGGAGAATCGACCCAGGCTGGTAGGGTTGGTAAGCAAGCACCTCTCCCCACTGAGCCATCTCCCCAGTTCCTATAAGATCAATTCATTCAATCTGAGCACTTGTAGCTCTGGTACAGCTTGCTGGGAACTCTTCTCTCTGTGCCCTGCATCTGAAGACCTTTCTGGTTTGGAAGAGTCGATGGATAAACCTGTTTCTTAAGGAGAAAGTGGGGCAATCTGATCCTCCCTCCCTTCTCTCCCTTTATTCCATGGGAGTGGGAAGGTGGGGTACCATTCTTCTCCCATCATGAGAATCACCACTCACATGACTACAGCCAAAGACAGCTTAACCAAAGAAAAGCATCATGAGCTTTTTCAGTCAACATTTTACATAACATGGAGCCTTTGATTGAAATGTAGACCCAAAGCTATGCATGCAGCAGTCAGTTGATTAAGACAGAAAGATCACAAGTTCTAGGTCAACCTGAGCTGCACAGAGACAGAGACCCAAGGAAACCTGTCTTTTGCTTTTGCTTTGTCAGCTGTGTAGAAATGTGATTGGACCAAATCTCACGTTCTAATGGGGACAGTCAGAGAAGAGCCCCAGAAAGGTCAGTCCTCCATGGGAGAAGAGAGAATGACCTTTCTGGGGTTGATGGCTTGCTGTGGTGACCTCAGGGAAAGGGATTTCTGGTTCCTCCGGCTTCATGCAGGGGAGAAAGAGGAGCGGGACAAGGAAGGCCGTAGAAGGTTGGAGAAACTTTGCTTCTGAAAACTTCCAATGTCCTTCAGTTTGAAGTAGTTAGCATGGAATCTCCACACTTTGTGGTATTGTTTTCTGAGTCCCAACACTTTAGTCTGACGAATAGACTCTATTGAGTGGATCCTTCATCAAATGCTGTTGGCAGGAAGAGGCGGGGATCTGCGGGCCCCATTCCAAGGGTCTGACCACAATATTATGGTCAAGGTTACTAGAGAAACACTGTGTGCTATATGCCCAAGGGTAGACAGTCCATTTTAGGACAGGACTTTGGGTGTTATTCTTGTGATATTCCTTTTATTTTAATCTATTTGCAAGCAGAGAGAGAGGGGGAGAGAGAGACAGAGATTAGGTGTACGAACTTCAGACACATGGGCCACTTTGTGTGTCTGGCTGTATGTGGGTACTGGGGAATTGAACCCTGGTCATTAGGCTTTGCAGGTAAGTGCTTGAACCACTGAGCCATCTCTCCAGCCCTTGTGACATTTCTTTACAATCATGTGACATAGATGTGACTATGGAATACTTGAGAGCCGACTTGGGCTAGTCAGGTTGGAAAATATTTAGCTCATTCTCTGTCGCCCTTCCTTCCTTCCTTCCTTCCTTCCTTCCTTCCTTCCTTCCTTCCTTCCTTCCTTCCTTCCTTCCTCTCTCCCTCCTTCCCTCCTTCCTTCATCTTCCTTCCTCCTTCTCTCCTTCCTCCCTCCCTCCCTCCCTCCCTCCCTCCCTTCCTTCCTTCCTTCCTTCCTTCCTTCCTTCCTTCCTTCCTTCCTTCCTTCCTTCCTTCTCTTTTTTATACTGGGGTTCGAACTTGGAGTCACACATTCTAGACAAACACTGCAGCACTGAACTATATCCCTCTCGCACTTTTTATTTTGAGACAGAGTCTTAGTAAGTTACCCAAGCTGGACTTGAACTCACTTTGTAGCCCAGACAGGCCTTGAACTTGTCCTCCTGAGTAGCCAGATTACAGTTCTGCACCACCACGCTTGGGTCGGCTCTGTTTCTCATAAACGATTCCCAGGCACTTCATGGATAGCATGCTTCAGTTTTTCCAGCTCTCCTGGTAACCAGGACTTCCAGGAGCTCTCCTCCTCCCATGGTGCCAAATTCACACGATTGATACATGCTCACACTGCACAGACGGAGTCATTCTTGAGGTGCAGGATGCTGTCCTGTGGTGCCCATGGCTGTGCAGGAGGGACACGCTGGAGGACAGACTGGCTGTTTACGAGGACTAAGTGAGTCAATGTGCAAACAGTATCTAGAGAACATTTGATCATGGTGGTCCTCAGCAAATGACAGGGGTTGTCATTGCCAAGAGCCACCATAGAAAGAAAGGGAACCTAAAGAGCAAAGAGGAAGGTCACGTACACTTTTATGTGGATGGCTAGGATTGGACTTTAGAAACTCGAGGTTCACTGTACTCTGTGTCTGTTGGCAAATGCAGCTGATACCTGAAGGTTGAGATAACTCAGTTCAGTATCAAGCTAGGAATGGGGCTCGCCAGCATGGTCCTTTCTCCAGAGCCTGCATGTACCTCAGACGGGAGGAGGCCGTCCTAGCAGCTGGACAAAGTGAGGGCTCTGGGTTGTAACACAGTGGTAGAGCTCTTGCTAAGCATACTGCAGACATACACACCACCACCAAGAGCAATTATAATAATTATAATTATGAAGGGTCTCGATCATCACCCAAGTATTCCTAGCACCTAACAAAGCAGGTGCTCTTCATCCAAAGTACCTGAGAAACCGTTCACATTGTATGCTGTTCCTGGAACATCAAAAAGCATCTTGTACCCAAGAACTTGCAGACTATGTGTGCAAACACGTGATGTCTTGATTCCCCCCCCCCAAAAAAAATGCCATTCACTTCTAGAAATACAGGCAATGTTGGAGAAACCTTGAAGCTGTTTGGGGGGGGGGGGTGTCAGCTCACATGGCCAGGCATCCAAGTCTCCTCTTCTCTGCTGCCCCCTTTTGAGATGCTGGGGGACAAGCCGGTTTCCAGTTGCAATGGGGAGAGGAAAGAATGTCAGTGGCTAGGGAAATGCAGTGACAGCTCAGGAAGGCGTTTCTGTGGCCCTGCCAGCCGTCCGTGCTTCCCTGTGCCTGTCCAAGTACCTCTGAACCCTAGAGAAAGGGGATTCGTTATTCGTTTAATCCCATCTGTCCATTTCGACACTTGTCACGTGCCATTGTGGGCCTGGTGTAAATCAAACTGTTGGAGAACAATGAAGGGCGTGAAGGTCTAGTCAGCCACAGGACTACCTTCATTGCACCTGCGCCTGGCCTTCTTCCTCTTGACTCTAACATCCACCTTCATTGAGATAGGATCTCTTGCCGCTGCAAATGGACGCCAGTCGAACTGGCTGGCAAGCTACAGCATCTCCTGGTTCTGTCTACCATGGGATGCTCCTGGCTCCCCTGCCGTTGTCATTGGTATGTTGGAATCACACACACATGCAGTATTTGCATCTGGGGTTGCATGGGTGCCAGGAGCGTCACACTCGGGTCTTCCAGCATGGAAAGCAAGTGCTTTTAACTGTTCAACCATCTCCCCAGTCCAACAAAGACATATTTTCAAAAATATTTTATGCATTTATTTGCAAGCAGAGACAGACAGAGAGAGACAGAGAGAGAATGGGTGCACCAGGGCCTCTAGTCACTGCAAACAGACTGCAGATGCATGTGCCACTTTGTGCACGTGGTGCTGGGAAATCCAACCCCATCGTTAGGCTTTGCAGGCAAGCACCTCAGCCAATGGCCCATCTCTCCAGCCCAAAGTCCCATTTTTTTTTCAAGGTAGGGTCTCACTCTAGCCCAGGCTGACCTGGAATTCACTATGTAGTCTCAGGGTGGCCTTGAACTCACAGTGATCCTCCTACCTTTGCCTCCCGAGTGCTGGGATTAAAGATGTGCGCCACCACGCCGGCCCTAGGTTTTTTTTTTTTTTTTAGGATTTTTGTTTGCTTTATTTTGTTTGGTTTTTTTGAGACAAAATCTTTACTTTCTTTTTTTTTTTGGTGGGGGGGGAGGAGGTTAAAGATAGGATCTCACTCTAGCCCAGGCTGACCTGGAATTCACTATGTAGTCTCAGGGTGGCCTTGAACTCACGGTGATCCTCCTATCTCTGCCCACCACACCCGGCTCCAAAGTCCCATTTTTGATCTGAATTTCTTTCTCCTGATCACGTCATAGCCAACAACAGTCTTTTCACAGCTTTCCACTGCATATTAAGGATACTTGGTGTTTGATTACACATGGCCTCTTTATGTTTTCACTGTTTCCACAAATTTTATTCTATTTGCACTGAGGTTTGAGGCAGAATCTGGGTCACAGAGTATAGCATTTAAGGCTACCTGGGTATGGAAGGGTGTTCACTTGGGGAAGAAATTTTAAGAGATAAATGGATTGTTATATCAGGCTCTCAAGAATATAAGAGGCTTTACAATTTCTACAGGAAACAAAAGTTTCTGAGATATTTTTAAGTTCATCATCCCTCTACTGGCTTCTTTGAACATTACAGAAACTTCTCCGTGGCAATGAAGTGTCTCTGACAAATTCCAGTGTCTCACCCAAGTGCAGGGTACCATGAAGTGGCCCCGGCTGGCTGGAGCACAGCCCCTCAGTCACCATTGCCTTACGTAAGTACAGGTGAACAGAAGCGACGAGATAGAAGGAGAAAATGAGTGTCTGTCATCCCAGGCAAAGAAGAAATGAACGTGTCATAATCTGCCCTCAAACCCAGCTGACTCCACAGCCCTGGGACCTGAGATGTGCACGCGAGCCTTCTTCACTCTTCCTCCAGCTTGGAGCTCATACCTATGATTCATTCTTCCTCTCTGAACTTCTGCCAGACAGCTGTTAATAGAACTTGGCATTTGCCTTCTGCACAGGGTAGAACAAGGTGCCATTGTCAATGACGAGTGGGTCATAGGACAGTCCCCCCTCCTTGGTCTCTCTGTTCCACCTCTCCATCGCTGCAGTTACCAGCAACCAGAGTTCTCTCCCCCAACCTTCACCTCCATCACAATTTGCCTCCATTTCTCCACAACTGACGGTCTTTCCAGCACCTTTCTCACCATGATCCTTCTCTCCCCTGCTCGTGCTGTGGGGAGGAAGAATCAGAGAGCTCAAGGGCTCTCCAGGGCTGGGGAGATGGTTGGTGGGGATTGCGAGCAGGAGGGCTTGAGTTCAATTCTCAGCACTCACATAAGAAGCCAAGCATGACTGCACGTGCTATAACCCCAGCGCTGAGCAGGACAGAGCCGAGAGGAACACTGAGGCTCCCCGGCCAGTCAGGCTAACCAAAATGCAGCAAACTTCATGTTCAGTTGATGGTCTCTGTCTCCAGGAGATAAGGTGGAAAAGTGGTGGAGATATTCAACATCTCTCTGCTTCCACTTGCACACACACATGCACACACCACCACACAGAGTGCACACACACATGCACACACAGAAAGAGAAGAAAACTCAGGACCACCATATGTATCTCTCAGAAACCTAAGTCACAAGCGTGTCAGAGAGTGAGTCCCCTTCAGAAGGGACAACAACCAGATACTTCTCTTGAAGAATTTCCAGAGGATGATTTCTGGAAAGAAATATTTTTCTAGAGTGTTCTACTTGCAACCTAATGATCTAGGGCTCAGAACAGACCCTTGTTTTCTGATGCACAACCATGATCGAAGGGTTTATTCCCTGCTCACAGAAACTGTCCAGTGTATCCCTTTTGATGGGATGCTAAACTGAAGTCCTCAGGGATTAAGTAATTAGATATATAATATGCTACTCTGAAGTGTTCATTCATAAAGGAAACATCATTATTAGTAGCAGAATTATTCACAACTCAGTTATTATTGTACTTAGATTTTGGGGTGTTACAATTTTTTTTTTAATTTTCCTTGGCAATTTCATACATACATGAAATGTTTTTTAATCATATTTACCCCTCACCTCTTATCCCCTCCCACTCCCTCTGGGCACTTTTCTCTTTCCAACTAGTTCTCTTCACATCCCCAGGACTCTTCTCTCTCTTCCCCTCTCTTCTTCCTTCCTTCCCTCCCTACTTAGTTTTCCTTCCCCTCTCTCGCCCTTCTCCTCCCTCTCTTCTTCCTTCCTTCTTTCCTCCCTCTCTCCCTTCCTTCCCTCCCTCCCTGCCTTCCTTCCTTCTTCCCTCCCTCCCTCCCTACTTCCCTCCCTCCCTCCCTCCCTTCCTTCCTTCCTTCCTTCCTTCCTTCCTTCCTTCCTTCCTTCCTTCCTTCCTTCCTTCCTTCCTTCCTTCCTTCCTTCCTTCCTTCCTTCCTTCCTTCCTCATTCTGTTACACTGAATTCCACTAAGGCTTCTTGCCTGAGCAGTGGTGAGGGTTATTTCATGGAG
>PVHP010055384.1:0-10164 GCA_004024765.1 Zapus hudsonius | reverse complement strand
TCAGCATTCAGCATTCTTGTGACAACTGTCTATATTGTGTATCAGTGGTCTCTGCTTTCTCCAAATATCATTGACCAATTTCCTCTGGCAGCTCATGCAACACCTTCCAGTGCTACACATGCTGCCATCTGGGAGCTGGTTACCATTCTGGATCTAGCAGGATTTCTTGGTGTTGTTTGATGACATTCTGTGATTTCTTTAGCTTTAGGGTCTTACCTTAGGCCTGGGGCAGGCATTCAAGAACTTTACAGAAGTCTGTCACGTTTTGGGGACCTCATGAGTCTCTTTGATCAACAGCTCAGTGTGGGAAGGAGCCAATAACTGGGAGATTCAGATCTGAGCAGTTATTCTTGAGGTTAGGCCTCCATTCTAATTCAAAGCCCCTCATACCAGGTGGTGCCCACAGCTTCCTCAGGAGCTTACTGTATGAAAGCTAGGGTTTTATGGTGTGGATTCATTATTAGTCTGTTGTATGAGTTCCCCCACCCTCCCATTCTCCCCCCAATTTTTTCCATCCCCTTTTACAGTCTCTCCGTTCACTGACAGGTTTTCTTAATGTTCAAGCTTAACCTGGTTATGAACCACATATGAGGGAGAATATGCAGTGCTTTGCTCTCTGCTCTTGTGTGAGGTCGCTAAGTATGATCTGCTCCAAGTCCATCCACTTTACTGGCTCAAATTCTTCTATTTTCAGCTATCTCAGGAACCTCCACATTGCTTTCCACAATGGCTGTACCAGTTTACATTCCCACCAACAGTGTAGAAGGTTTCTTATTTTTCCACATCCTCATCAGTATTTGTTGTCATTTGTTTTCTTTATGGTAGCCATTCTGACAGGAGATGGAATCACAGAGTAGTTTTAATTTTCATTTCCCTGAATGCTAGGGAGGTAGAACATGTTTTTAGATGTTTATAAACCATTTGTATTTCTCCTTTTTAGAACTCTCTATTCAGTTCTATAGCCCATTTTTTGATTGGGCTATTTGATTTCTTTTTATTTATTTATTTTTTAAAAAATTTTCCCCCTTGTGCTGAGGACTGAACCCAGGGCCTTGTGCTTGCTAGGCAAGCACTCATCAACTGAGCTAAATCTCCAACCCCTGGGCTATTTGATTTCTTATTATTTAGTTTTTTGAGTTCTTTGTAAACCCTAGATATTAATCCTCTATCAGATGTATAGTTGGCAAAGATTTTCTCCCATTGGATAGGTTGCGTCTTTGCTTTATTGAGAGTGTCTTTTTGTTTTGTTTTGAGGTAGGGTCTCGCTCTAGTCCAGGCTGACTTGGAATTCACTATGTAGTCTCAGGGTGGCCTTGAACTCACGGCAATCCTCCTACCTAGGATTAAAGGCATGCACCACCATGCCCGACTGTTGACAGTGTCTTTTGCTGTACAAAAGCTTTTTAATTTTGTCAGGTCCCAACTGTTGATTAGTGGTATTACTTACTGAGCAACTAGGGTTATGCTCAGAAAGTTCTTGCCCATGCCAATATGTTGAAGTGTTTCCCCCACTTTTTCCTTTGTTGTTGCTGAGGTGGGCAGTGTCTTTGGATATTCTCCTCCACCATGGTTCTTACAATCTTTCTGCCCCCTCTTCCACTCAGTTCCCTGAGTCATGGTGGATAGGTTTTAAGTCTGCTTTATTGTTGGGATCTTAAGTGTCTCTGGACTTCTGGTTTGGGTTGTGTTGGGTATCACTGATGCTTGTTTTCATTGAAAAAACTGCCAATACCTGATTTCTGTCCCCTAGTTTTCTACTCGCAATCATATACTTAGGTACCTTCTGACCTCATGGGGGGAAAAATCTAACATTCAGAACTACCGATAACAGGAAAAAGAAAAAAAAAACTTCTTTTTGAGAATGAAATGTTTCCCATCATAGGACTCTTAGGCGTGTTCTTCACGTACGCGGCTAGTTGGATATCTTTTGGCATAGTTGTTACACGTTTGGCACGGATAGCACACAAGTTGGTGTTTTCAAAAAGGCCAACCAGATAGGCCTCACTTGCCTCCTGCAAAGCACCAGTAGCTGCACTTTAATAGCGCAGATGTTTTGAAGATCTCACACTAGACGCTGGAAGGGCAGTTTGCGAATCAGAAGTTCAGTGGATTTCCCATAATTTTACGGAGTGCCCAGTACCAGGCCTGTAACAATGGGGTTTCTTCACCCCTCCAGGAGAGGGCGCACTCTTGCGAGCTGCTTTAGTAGCCAGTTGTCTCCTGGGTGCTTTACCACCAGTGGATTTGTGGGCGGTCTGCTTGGTTAGAGAAGTGGTATAGAGCCCTCCTTAACCTACCCCTCTTCTCCTCGGTTGAGCTAGAGATGGCGTGCGTGAGCCAGCGAGTGGGCAGCGGCGGCTGCGAACACAATTCTGCCTTCATTGATCTTGTCTGGACTTTTTTATGTTTCTTTTATCATAATGTAGAGATTTTTGCATCCTGAATTAATTCAAGGCTTGGATTTTCTAATTGTCTGCTGTATTCTTTGACATGTGGACCAGAAGTTATATATATCTTCAAGGTGGGAGCCTAATGTGCCCATTGTGGTTCTTATATTACTCCCAGAGTGATCACAGATGTGAACCATTGAGTTATAGTTGCCTGCTACGTAAATATTCCAGTTGGCTAGTTGGATCAAAATACAGGTCTAGCCAGGTATGGCCGTGCAGCACTCATGAGGCAAAGGTAGGGGATCGCTGTGACTTCCAGACCATTTTGTTAACTGTTATAATTTCTCTATAACCCCTTGTTCCAGGAAAAACTGGCAAGTATCTTGTGCCCTCAACCCAACCAATCAGTACCTAGGTCAAAATAACCTACCTGTTTCTAGTTTCCTCAGTAGCCATGTCAAATTGACTAATGTACTATTATTCTAGCCTGCTACTGTTACTGCAAGTCCCTGCTACCCTACCCCACCCCTGGATCCAACCAATCCTGTTAAAGTCACCATGGCAGAGTTTGCCAACATCCTGATTTTGAGACCACTAGTTCCTAAGAGTGGACCCCAGGACATCTCCTCACCTGGACCTGACCAATCCTGTTAAAAGATTCCCCAACTCCTCCCTCAGGGTGCTGGCCAGCACCTGTTTGTGGTTTTTCTCTTTAAAAAGCTTGCAAGCCAACACTTCGGGGATGCAGTTCCAGCTCCCAAGTCTGGTTGTGTCCCTAATCATTTAGCTTAAAAGTCTTCGACATTTTTTTTTTATTTTACATTTAGGTCAGAGAATGGACATGCCTTGGGGATGATGGGTTTTCAAAAGGAATCCACATCCTCTAGAATCTCCCTCACAAACCACAAGAGATCTGTCTTTATAGGGGATGTGAAACCATCAGGTTTAGGACATGAACCTTCACAACTCCACCATTGTGAGCCTGTCATGACAAATAAAACTGTTGACATGCCTTTCATCTCATGTGCCATCCAGCTCAGAAACTTCTGGTCATGCAAAATGTATCCAATCCATACTTAACATTCCCCAGAGGAGTTAAGTATCACAACAGTACAGAAATCCATAGTCCTTTCAATAAACCAAAGTCATTATTTATATAAAAACACCCGTAGAATACACAAAAGTATTGCATATTCCAATTTATGGTGCTGCCTTGTTATTCTCAACTGAAATGAGAACATCAAGAACATAAGAATTCAAGAAGGGACCAAAGAAAGACCAAAAACACCATCAGGAAACTCTAAATACTGAATGAAGTTCTCAAGCACATCTGACTGGAAAGTTCTTTTAGATTAAATAGGGAATTCCAAGTCATCTTAGTCTAAACCGAGACCCTACTTCAACCCCCTTAACCCACCCAAAACAGAAAAGACCCCACGTTCTTGAATCACAACTTTTGTCCTCCAACTATATGGACTTGAAAGCACTGACTCAGAGAAGGGTAAATTATAAATTCCGATATTTTAGGGACAGTAAAGATCAACAAACAACCCTAGCAGGGAAGCCCAAGTCAAACTAAATTTTCACCCATCCCACACTTAACAATGGGGAAAGGAGGCAGAGAGATTAACTCTCACATAGACAAAAGTTTGAGAATGCACAAACACAAGCACAAACACTGGCAGACCAGATTTTGTTTTTATTTCCTTTTTGTTGCAACAAAGGAGAACACAACCAAATATATCTTGTAAAGGAATGCGGCTTTATTTTGTTTTACAAACTTGAGAGGAAGCTCCAAGTTGGGAAGAAAAAGGATGGAATGAAGGGTGGACATCTCTTCTGCAACAGCAGTGCACTGTGGCAAAGGGGAGATGGATCATAACACCCATAGGCCCACCCCAAACAACACAGTTTCAAAAAGGTTCTAATACAAAAGTTGCAAACAGCTGGGGATTGAGCAATCAGAACATTTGTTTATGGGGGACACCTGGAACAAACTATGACACCTGGAAAACACTCAAAGAAAGAATTCACACATTCTTACACAATCCTAATTCATACCCTAATCCTATACTTAAGACTTAATATTAACAGTCTAAACCTCATTTTAATACTAACCCAGATGCTAACTAACACTCTAATCTTAGCTTTAGCAATAAGCTTCATCCTAACCACAGCACTGTGCAAAACTTCAAACATTAATTTAGCCTTAGCCCTAAAATTATCTCTAATGCTAGGTCTCACCCTAACCATAAAATCAGCCGCATGTGATGGTTAATTTTTGGGGAGGAACTTGAACTTTTTAGTAATCTTGGGAGGGGCTCTAATTTTTTTCCACAGGAAAACCTTTCTCTTAGTAGGGGGCAGGATTAAAGCGAGTTCAGGAGCTAAAAACATATCCCTTAATATATTTCTTTTAGCATTCCTTAAAACATTCCTCTGCATTATAAATAGTGAGTGCATTTAAGGTTTTTATAAAGGCATTTCTTTAATATTTCTGCAGTGAGTGTTCTGACAACATTATAAATAGATTGTTACACTCATTATGCTTGTGGGGTGTCTCAGCAGTGTGAATTATCTGATGTATTCTAAGATGCAGTTGGAGAGTAAAATATTTTTCATTCCATGTTTTTCCAAGTTTTCTATCTAGAATGCATTATCTGATGGGCTCTAAGACTTGAGGACAGAGTAAAGACCTTGTCACATTGCTTACATTTGGAAGGTTTCTCTCCAGAATGTATTCTCTGATGTGCCATATGATTTGAGGACAGAGAAAAGGCCTTGTCACATTCCTTACATTTGAAAGATTTCTCTCCAGAATGTATTCTCTGATGTTCTCTAAGAGCTGAGGACTGAGTAAATGCCTTGTCACAATCCTTACATTTGAAAGGTTTCTCTCCAGAATGTATTCTCTGATGTTCTCTAAGAGCTGAGGAATCAGTAAAGGCCTTGTCACATTCCTTACATTTGAAAGGTTTCTCTCCAGAATGTTTTCTCTGATGTTTTCTAAGAGCTGAGGAATCAGTAAAGGCCTTGTCACATTCCTTACATTTGAAAGGTTTCTCTCCAGAATGTATTCTCTGATGTATTCTAATAGATGAGGACCGAGTAAAGGCCTTGTCACATTCCTTACATTTGAAAGGTTTCTCTCCAGAATGTATTCTCTGATGTTTTCTAAGATCTGAGGACTGAGTAAATGCCGTGTCACAATCTTTACATTTGAAAGGTTTCTCTCCAGAATGTATTCTCTGATGTTCTCTAAGAGCTGAGGACTGAGTAAATGCCTTGTCACATTCCTTACATTTGAAAGGTTTCTCTCCAGAATGTATTCTCTGATGTATTTTAAAATATGAGTACTGAGTAAATGCCTTGTCACATTCCTTACATTTGAAAGGTTTCTCTCCAGAATGTATTCTCTGATGTTTACTAAGAGCTGAGGACTGAGTAAATGCCTTGTCACATTCCTTACATTTGAAAGGTTTCTCTCCAGAATGTATTATCTGATGTCTTCTAAGAGCTGAGGAATGAATAAAGGCCTTGTCACATTCCTTACATTTGAAAGGTTTCTCTCCAGAATGTATTCTCTGATGTTTTCTAAGATCTGAGGACTGAGTAAATGCCTTGTCACAATCCTTACATTTGAAAGGTTTTTCTCCAGAATGTATTCTCTGATGTCCTCTAAGATCTGAGGAATGAGTAAAGGCCTTGTCACATTCCTTACATTTGAAAGGTTTCTCTCCAGAATGTATTCTCTGATGTCTTCTAAGAGCTGAGGAATAAGTAAAGGCCTTGTCACATTCCTTACATTTGAAAGGTTTCTCTCCAGAATGTATTCTCTGATGTGTTCTAAGAGCTGAGGACTGAGTAAATGTCTTGTCACAATCCTTACATTTGAAAGGTTTCTCTCCAGAATGTATTCTCTGATGTTCTCTAAGAGCTGAGGAATCAGTAAAGGCCTTGTCACATTCCTTACATTTGAAAGGTTTCTCTCCAGAATGTATTCTCTGATGTATTCTAATATATGAGGACCGAGTAAAGGCCTTGTCACATTCTTTACATTTGAAAGGTTTCTCTCCAGAATGTATTCTCTGATGATTTCTAAGATCTGAGGACTGAGTAAATGCCTTGTCACATTCCTTACATTTGAAAGGTTTTTCTGAACTGTGAATTTTGTAATGAGTTCTTAATTTTGAGAGATGGGTAAAGGATTTTTCGCATTCCTTGCACTTAAAATATTTTTCTTTAGTATGAATTCTCTGATGGGTTCTTAGAGTTGAGGAACAAGTAAAATATTTTTCACATTCCTTGAATTTGAAAGATTTCTCTCCAGAATGAATTATCTGTTGTTTTCTGAGACTTGAATACCAGGGAAAGACTTTCTTATATGCCTTACATTGAAAATGTTTTTCTCTAGCATGAATTCTATAATGCTCATTAAGTGATGACAAGATCTTGAATAACCTCAAACATATGGTAGATTTGTAGTGTTTTTCTTCAGTCTGAACTCTCATATGTCCAGTGAAATTTGAGCATGCATTTAAATATTTTATACATTTCCTACATTTGAGCGTTTCCTGTTCTATAAAGACTGTTTGGTGAGAACTAAGTTTGGAGGAATAAGCAAAATGTATATTACCCTCTTCACCTTTGTGTTGTTCCTTCCCTGTGGGAGGCCTGTGATTTTCACTGGAGTTGAAATAGTCCTTTAAAGATTTTTCATAGTCTCTTTGCTCATAAGGCCTCTGCTGAATGCTGATGTGCTCCTGGACAGTCAGGTCTGGACATTGACCCAAGACTTTAGTAGATGTATCACCTCTACAACTTTTCACTGGAATATCAACTAGCAGATGATTAGTAGGTTTTGATCTATGATGAGTTATATTCATAAATGTACATTCCAGGTATGTTTTGGCTCCATGGCAAGTATCTAGGAAATAAAGAGGAAATATGGACTTGTTAGGGTTTTGTTTCATTTTATGTATAGGAAATTTTTTAAGAAATCAATTTTTAATATCTTTGACATAAAGGAAATATTAATGTCTTCTCATGTATATACAGAAATTCAAAAACTGACCACACTAGAAATATTAATTAAGAAATAAATAATGAGCATTATAAAAAGAACCTGTCCTCTGTATAAAATTGAGTAAAACTTTGTTAACTGCAAGCTATAGTAAAAATATTTCCAAGCATTAAATAAATTCAGTGTATCCTAAATCCCTGTAGTTTTAAGCCTTCCCCCAAGCTTGATAGACATATTGCTATAAAGTAAAATCAGTTTGTTCTAATATAACTGACATAAAATAAATATTTTAAAAGTTCTTCATCACATTGTGTATCAATACCATGGGATGTATAGAGCTACTTTATATTTAGATTCTTCTGTTTAGCACAATTACACATGTAATCCCTCAATTTCTTACATGCATATTCCTTAAATCATAGCTTCTATGTATACCATGTAGCATTTTTAGTGAGAATTTTTGTGCATGCTTCGATGGAAATAGTTGCATGATTGTAGAAAAGAAAATCTATGCTTGTGACTACTATAGAGAACAAATACACTTGAAGAAATAAAGTCAACAATGATTTTGTATGAGCTCTAAACCCCATTGGTATTGCTAAATGGGACACAAAGGGTTAAGAGGGTGTTGGAGAATGAGGTCTGAAACCCCCTTGTAGGCGTTTCCCTATCTCCACCCTCAACCCTGACTCCTAACCCCCATGAGCAAGCCACATCAATCCAGGTTCGCACCCCAGCTGTGCCTGGAAGGTGGCAGTTCCTCTGCCCCACCATCTGATACGTGTCCAAGCTCATGTCCACATGCAAAGAAGGTATTCACAGGTCACTAGTTACTGCCAATCCCCATTGCCCATTTCTTCCCCTCCCTCCTGCTCTATCTCTATTTAACCAAAAGGGGCTCCTACAATAAACAGGAAATATTTCTACACCTTTCCCTGGGGTCTCTACCCATTATTTTCTCTGAAGAGATGAGCTGAACACACAGGAAGCCATGCTTCCAAGAGCTGTAACACTTCCATGGGTTTTCAGGCCCATGAACATGCCTACACGGCTGTCAGTGTCCCTTGACACCACCGCAGCTGCCGCCATTTGGAGCATGCCTGCTCCCTCCCTGCCGGTCAGAGCCAATATATATATATATTGCTGGAGTTTCAGAAGTACCACAGAAATACCTTAGAGCTGGACCATAGTATCTGGCTGGGTGCCAAACTCTCCAGCCAGGAAGCTACAGGAAAATGTCAATAAACTCTTGAATCTATTGGGGTACATCCATTCAAACTACCACAATCTACCCTGGCCCCTTATATATTTATTACCATCTATATTGTCCTACTTTAAAGTCCTTCAGTCTTTACCAACTTTAAGGTTGTTCCAAAGTCCGAAGCCTTATCTCAAAATGAAATGGTCTTTTAGCTGGAAATTCTGTAAAATCAAAGCAAGTTACAAACCTTTAATATAAAATGGCACAGAGTAAACATTTTTAACAGTTATGAGGCATTACAAGGAAAGACTGATCCAAAGCAAACTCAGCAACCATCAAGCAAACATGAAACATCTGCCGTTCAAGTCAAAGATCACAAGCAGACTGACAGTCTCTGCATGTGTCAATTCTATCCCTCCATCTCTGCTGAGTAGCTGGGAAAACTTCCATCCCTAGCCAAGGTAGCCCTTGCATAGTCATGGTATACCCAAAACACCTTCAGGTCTTCATTGAACACCACTGTCCACTTTCCAGTGGCTTCACTGGGCAATCAGGGATTACATGCCCTGATCCATATAGTGCATCTCAGCAGCAGCACAACTAACTACACAAACATTAAAATTAAATAAGAAAACTCATAAAATTTGGACATCAAATAAATCAACAATATGTCTAAATCTGAGTAAAGTATGAGATTAAAATATTTGTTCAATACTGGAAATCAAAGATAAAATACATAGCTGATGTCCCCCCACAAATATTTCAAATTCATAATACTAATTCTTGATGGTAAAGTTACTAAAATGCAAAATATGTTTAATTAGACAAAAGATGCGTGGAAAACCATATAAGAAAATTTATGTGAGGCAATTTATACTGAAAAAGGATCACAGAGTAAAAATGGAAAGGAAACAGTTTATAAATCACATGAAGAAGGTATAATGTGAAAAAAATCATCTTAAGAAATCTGATAAAAGTTAATTACTTATGAAAGATGAATGTTAGAGAGAAACTCTATAGTAGATATAAACTAAAAATTATGACTAAAATATTGGAGACACCAGAGATAATTTCCAATGGTCAAACTTAAGAATTCATACAAATAAGGAGTAAAGGAGATAATAGTTAAAGTCAGTTTCATGCATAATATATCAGAACATTTTCTAAAATAACAGAAAATATAAAAAGCATTTCAAATATCAAATAAGTATGACAAAACATCACCATGCAATATCATAGAAAAGATGAAAAAAAAGTTTTTGTAAGAGGAAAATGTTACTAATTAAAAAAAAATCAGAATACTGAACTTCGGGGGCGGAGCAAGATGGTGACCGAGTAACAACTTCGCCAAGACTCTCCGAAAGGATACAACGAGAGAGATGTGGCCCATCTAACCTTACCAACCAACCTTAGGCCGATGGATGAGATCCTGACAAGAGAGGAGCCACCACAGTCATATCAGGGAGGATCCATAGGGAACTCAGCAGACAATGAATGATGAACAAGGGACCTATAACCACAGTCATTCAATCAACACAGGATAGGCCATT
>PVHP010055383.1:0-10156 GCA_004024765.1 Zapus hudsonius | reverse complement strand
TGGTGTAGCTCAGCCGAAATAGGCCCCAGGTCTTTTTGCTCACAGAGCTTCTGCCTGTCCCACAGCACCATCAGGCCAGCACATTAGGACTCTTCAGGAACTGAATTCCCTCCTCTGTTTGTGTTATAAACAGGTTCAAGTCTAGGGTATAACAGGCACAATGCCCATTGCTTAATTGTTTGGAGCCTGAGGAAGTACAGGGGAATTTTTCTAAGTGACCCTCAGTTGAGGGAGGGCCTAGACCTTTATCAGAACTCCCAGAATGACTTAAGTCAGGTCTCATTACAAATTCCAAATTGATGTTTACTAAATTCTTTCTTTGCCTCATACAGATCACTTAATGAGAAAAATGGTAAAGATACTCAGTTTCGTCCTGATCACCATCACTCTAATAATGGACCAGGAAAGCTGGGTAAGCTTAGTATTGTTTTCATGACATCTAATTAGACGTGGATGTTCCTCTATTTGCCTAAAACCTAAATTAATTCACTGATCACTGTAAAAAAAAATTTAACAAAGAGTGAAAAATTTTTATGGAAATAACTGACACATAATATACCAAATGCTTAAAAATTTTTAAGTAAAACAGTCAGTATTCATAACAAATAAGTAGCATATTTTAAGTTCACTCTGCACTTCCTTTTTATCTGATATCAGTAATTTAAAACGAGCAATCATGATTAGAATTGGCATGGGGCAAATGTTGAATACTACTGGTATATTTTACCCAGATTATTTAAAAGTAATCACATTAAACTTGTGTCTTTCTCCCTTCTTAAATCAGATACTAATGTACTCGAAGTTCTAGGACACAGAAAGCCTCTTTCTTGTGGAATAACATTCTAAAATGAGCATAGGCGACACAATGGAATCATATGTTAGGGACATTTCTCTCCCTTGAAACTGAGATGTGCATTGTGTTGCAGGCGCTGGAGAACTGCTGGCAGGAACAGACGCGGCTCAGGGCTCAGGTGCACCAGCTAGAGACCCGGGTCAAACACCAGCAAGTCATGATGGCTCAGCTTCTGCATGAGAAGGAAATCCAGTTCCTGGACAAGGTTGAGGAGATCAGTGTTGTTGACCTTGGAGGCAAGAGGCAGTATGCAGGTTAGAATTGATTACTTTTTTAGGTGTTTTGACAATACATGCTCCACACCTCCGGCAGTCATGGTGCTAAGTGCTCAGTGACTTTAGGCATTTTGTTTTCTCTTTTATTTATGTCTTGCTTTTTATTGAGACAGGCTTTCCCTATGTAGCCAAGAATGGTCTTGAGTCCAGCATCCTCTTGCCTCAGCTTCCCCAAGTTCTGGGGTTCCCAGCATGCATCACCACTCTCAGCTCACTTTGGGTCTTGCTAAAGAGCTGCTCCTATTCATGTCACACTGTATCAATTATAACATCTTCTCCCATATCTTGACTTTTTTCTCCTGTGTGAGGAGATGTTTATTATCAATGCTAAATATCTAAGAATTTTGTAGGTCATTAAGCAATCAAAGATTGCATATGGTGGTGCATGCCTTTAATCCTAGCACTTGGGAGGTTAAGGTAGGAGGGTTGTATAAGTTCTAGACCAGCCTGGAGCTACATAGTGAGTTCTAAGTCAGCCTGGGCTAGAGTGAGACTCTGCCTTAAAAAAATTGATTTCTTAGGGCTGGAGGGATGGCTTAGAGGTTAAGGTGTTTGCCTGCAAAGCAGGAGGACCCAAGTTCAATTTCCAGTACCCATGTAAAGCCAGATGCACAAGGTGGCACATGTGTCTGGAGTTCATTGGAAGAGGCTGGAGGCCCTGGTGTACCCATTCTCTCTCTTTCTGCCTCTTTCTCTCTCAAATAAATAAATCAATAAAATATTGATAGACTGTTTAGTATGAGTACACAAATGGCAGGTTATAATTGTGATTTCATACTTGAATGTTGTTTTTATTTGCATGTCTTTCCTTAATACATTTTTGCATATTTCCCTTCTGTTTGTTTTTTACTTTGTTTTTGTTTTGAAATTGGATCTCTCTGTGTTGTCCATTCTGGTCTGGAACTTGTGAGTTCAAGCAATCCTTCTCGTAAACTTTCCAAGTGGCTAAGTAGCTCTAGGTACACATCAGGTTTCTGAAACCCTAAAAGTAAAAAAGATAATAGAATAAAAGGTCATGAAAGGACAGAGAAACGTATTTTGTTCTTTTTCCCCCAGATGCTGTGTGCACTTTATTATGTTCTTTTTAAAAAAATACTTATTTGCAAGGAGAGAGAGAGAGAGAGAGAGAAAGAGAGAGAGAAAGAGAGAGAGAGAACACCAGGGCCTCATGGCACTGCAGTTGAACTCCAGATGCATGTACTACTAGGCTTTATGTGGGCACTTGTGATCAAAACTGGGCTGGAAAACTCTGTAAGCAATGCCATTAACCACTGAGCCATCTCCCCTGACCTATTATATTTTCCTTGTTTCATTTTTCAATTTGTTGACACCTTTATACATGTATCTAATGTATTTTGATCATATCGTCCCCCAATACTTTCTCTTAGCTCCTCCCAAACCTCCTCTTCTAACTGGTCCCCTTTATCTTGGGGTCTCTTTTTTGCTTGTGTGTGGGTATGACCCACTGAATTTCATTAGAGTTGCTTGCATGAGCCTGTATGGAGGATTATTTGCCAAAGTACGTGGGTCCTACCAGTGGCTACACCATTGCAGGAAATATCTTCTCCTCCTCCAGCCACCATTAACTGCCTATAACTCCTCAAGGAGGAATTGGAGCCTCATTCTCTCCTCCATCATGTATGGCAAGATGTCGATGGACCCGATATTGTGTGGGGTTTGTGCGTGTTATGATAGTCACTGTGAGGTCATTGTTACGGTCAGCTTTCTAGTTGCTGCCCAGAAAGAACCCAAACAAAAGCGGCTTGTAGAGGAATGGGTTTATTTGGCTTACGGACTCAAGGGGAGACTCCATTCTGGCAAGGAAAACAATGGCATGAGCAGAGGGCTGGACATCACCTCTGCCACAGCACTGCAAACAGCGGCAGGAAAGTGTGCCAAACACTGGCAAGGGGAAGCTGGCTTATAACCCCATAAGCCCACCCCCAACAACACAGCTCTAATGAGGTTCTAATTCTCGAATTGCCATCAGCTGAGGATTGATCTATCAGAACACATTCAATTGTTTGTGGGGGACACCTGTATCAAACCATGACAGTCATGAATGTACTGACTGTATGATGCCTGATTGACAGTTTTCCACAGTTCTCCCCCAATCCTTTGGCTCTTACATTCTATCTGCCTCCTTTTCTACATTGTTCCCTAAGCCTAGGATGGATAAAGATGTCTCATTTAGCATTGAGCATTCCAGAGTCACTTATTCTCAGCATTTTGTTTTTCATCTACTTACAGCTCACAAACATCTGCAAAGAAAAGCTTCCCTAACCAAAGGCGAGAATGCCAGTACTGGATGGGCATAAATATCCAGAATTAGAGGGCAATTTTTATTTATTTTTGTATAGAGGGCAATTTGATGGACACACAACATTAGACATTCAACTAAATAACAGTGGTAGCTTCACTTTTTGAGCCTATGTCCTCCCTAGACACAGGCTTTTGATGAACTTTTCAGTACAAGCCCATGGAGTGGGCTTCCAATCCAGTCAGAGAGCACTTGGTTACCCCCTAACATTCATGCCACTAGTGCACCAATGGACACATTCTCCCTTGCTGATCAGTTGTGTGGCTCACAGGGTCCACTGTTGGGTGAGATTGTTGATGACTTTTCTCCACCAGCAGCCAGCTTAGGAGTCTTCCAGCTCAGTCTCAGCTTGATTTTTTTAGTGTCCTGCAAATGAAACAAATGGTGTCTTTAGCAATAAGTCTTACCATGTAGCTTTGGTTGGTGACCAACAGCATTGTCAATAGGCTGTATTGCTTAGTGGGGCTCAGGGGCCCCCTTGGCCAACTGGAAGATATCCAACCCTTGACACTGGCATTTTCCTGTGACAACCTGTGGCTCCTAGGAGCAGCACACAGAGTACTTATGTACAGACTCTTTTTTTGTACAGTTTCTTTTTTGGATTTTAAAATTAGGTAACAAAGAAGCAGCTCTGCATATGGCTTTTTGGTAGTTTTTAGTTTTGGTTGATCTTCCCCTCACCCCCTCCTTGCCTTCATCCCCTTCCCCTGACCCCATTAAAACACTCCTGCCTCTCTACTGATTATATATATATATATATATATATATATATATATATATATATATATCCCCTTCCCTTAAATTCTTCCCTCCATGGCCCCTTTCAATTGGGCTGGAGATGCACAACAAGTTGGCACATGTGTTTAGAGTTCATTTGCAGTGTCTAGAGGCCCTGGTACACCAATTCTTTCTCTGTGTCTGCCTCTTCTCTCTCTCCCTCTCAAATAAGACAAACAAACAAATAAATAAATAAGCCATCAATTGGCTGAGGGTATTGTGAGGTAGGTTCCTATCTACTCCATTTAGGTATTTATCTGGACAACAGAAATTGGTCAGTTGGATTTGATGCTTTGAATCTTGTTTCCTAAATCTAGGAGACATGCTGAATATGTCAGTCTGCATCCTCTTGATTTAAGTACACACTAGAAGATAATCTTGACACGCAGATTGCCAGTGGCTGGTACAAGTGGAGAACTTCTCAGGGAATGAAGGAGTGCTCTCTTCAGAAATGTCTCCACCACTAGGATAACATGCTTTCTAAAGCATGTGGGGCAATAAAAGGTATCACGTGGCACAGGTGTTAGCAGAAATTCCCAGGGGAAAGCGCAGCCCATAGGGAGGTGGAGCATGCCTTCCTAAACAAGGCCTGAGCTATGGATTGGCTTCAACTTTTGCTCTCTGGTTTCAAATAATAAATCAGACCAGCCATTCACATGGCTGCTAGTGCTCTGCTATCCTTAGGCCTTTCCTGTTGCTATGACAAAACACCTTGTGTCAGGCAATTTATTAAGAATAGAAATTTATTTCTCACAATTCTTGTCGCGGGAATGTCTGAGATCAAGGTTAGCAGAAAAGCTCACTCTCTAAAGATGACTCCTCTTCCAGTATCCACAGGTGGTGGGAATACAAGAAAAGGGACCAGGGAACTCTCTTATCCTGTTTATGATAGTCAAGAGCTTATAATCTTTAATTATATAGTATTAAGTTTATTTAAGGAAAAATTATGAATTATGAAGTAGTTGATTTAGGGGAATTAAGATCAAGGGAGGAGGCTAGCTGAAAGACTTAAGCCAGAGGAGAATTTTCCTTCTTTCTTTCTTGTCTGATAGAGAGAATCTCCATTACAGAGAAATTTCCAGGGAAAAATCGTATAAACATACACATATTGGAGGCAAAATGTGAGAGCCCATGCAAAAATATTCAAAAGAAACACACGCATGTACACAGCATAAGAATGTCAGCCCTTCACCTAAACAAAACAGAGGGTTTAAAAATAGTGAAGGACTCAGAAATCAAAGATCATACAAGTAGCAAATCAAGAAAATACCAAAGCAGAGACCAGGAAATTCAGACAGCAGGAGAATAAGTAGCCAAGAGGGTCAAAGAGAGTTAGTAAACACATGGCAGACCCATAGTTTAGAGGAAAATCATACAGATAACAAAGTGAAAAGGCATACAGAAACAAAGTGCTTATAATTTAATCACTTTTCAAAAGGCACCCCTTCTGAACACTACCACACTGGGTATAAGGTTTGTCATATGAATTTTGGAGGAAGCCACAAACACAGCACAGAGGGGAAAATGAGTTAGCAACTCTGAAATATACTTAGAGGTTCACAGGGATATTATGTTGACTAGCTTGAAACATTGAATAGGTTTGCATACTGCACTGAATTCAAATTTATTGCAAAAAGTTCTTGCTGAAAGCTAAACTCCTTCCATTTTAGTGCCTCATCTAAAGCTGCATACATCTGGAAAATTAAGCCACTGAATACCTAAGTCTGTGGTCAACCAGTAGCCATATTATGACAGAGAGGGGCAGATATTAAACAGCCTAATTCTAGAAGAATCAAGTGATTTGGGAGCCGTAGGCTTAATCCAGAGGAGAAGTGGTAATATTTCTGACTTCTCTAAATTTGATACCAGAGAGTCATTCCATAAAATGGCCCATTCTGACATAGTTGATGACTCACAGAGGGACAGCAGAGTTTGTGACAGTGACAGAGAGCACAGTGGTACACTGATTGACAGACATTTCAATTTCTTAGCAGCATTTTTCCTTCTTGACCCTTTGGGGCTTTGTATTATCCCTTCACTCCATCCGCAACACCTTTACCTTTTCACCCCTTTCCCCTGAGCCAAGGCATACTCTTCAGTGGCTTGGTGTTCAGCAGCATAGGTAGGGATGTGAAGTACATGACAGAACTCCCATGTGATCCAGCAGAATGTAGTATGTATGGGTGTGTAGTCAAAGGAAATAAAGTAAACATGTAGAAAAGATGTCTGTGCTCCTATATTCACTATATTCACTCTTATATTCACATTCACAATAGCCAAGGTATGGAATCAACTTAAGTGTGACCAATGAATAAATGTGGAATATATAGAAAATGGAATGCAATTTAGCTTAAAAAATCCTGCTATTTTAACAATATGAATGAATCTAGATGACATTATACTAAGTGAAGCAAGCAAGCACAGAAGTCTGAATGATCTCACTGTTTGAGGGGAATATTTTTTAACTTTTTATTGACAACCTTTGTACATATAGACAATATACCATGATGACAGTGCCCTCTCACCACCCTTCCTTTTGCCCTTTCCAACCTCCTCCCTTCACTGAATCCCTTTCTTCTTTCTAACTAGACACCGGGATATTTTGATGTGATCATTTTTTTCACACCTGTTGTGCAGGTCTTGTTTAGGTAACATCAGCACTGCAGTTAATTTTGTATTGCTGAACAAATACTCAACCAAAAGCAGCATATAGGAGAAAAGCGCTTATTTCAGGCTTAGATTCCAAGGAAACACCATGAATGGTGGAAGAAGCTGGTTCCCTTCCAAAGATTCATAGCAGAGAGACACCACAAAACAGCCAGCACCACCAAGAAGCACGAACAGCCAGAGCACCAAACTGCTCTACATACACCTTAGGGCTGGACTTCAAGATCTGCCCTCTCTCCCACCCCCCTATAGCAGTGATCTGTCTGCTAGGGGCTCAGATTGCAGCTCAATTTTAATAAAACACCTGATTCTGTGGGGCAATACATTCAAAGTACCACATTCCACCCCTGGCCCCCATAAACTCAGCCCATCTCACAATACAAATTGCATTCAGTCCAACTTCAAAAGTTTCCTTAGTCTTTATAAACTTTAACATTGTTCCAAAGTCTCTTTTGGGATTCAAGACTGTCTCATAACTGTAAGTCCTGTAAAATCAAGACAATTTCCAACACATAATGGCACAGAGTAAACATTTCCATTCTAATAAAGTATAACAAGGAGAGAATGGGCCAATGCAAAATCAATAACCATCAGGTAAACATCAAACATCTGCAGTTCAAGTCATACATCCATAACCAGTGATGACAGTCTCTGAATTTAACTTTTTATTGACAACCCCAGACATATAGACAATATACCATGATCATAGTGTCCTCCTACTACCCTTCTTTTTCCTTCCTGAATCCCCACTCCACTTAATCTCTTCTTCTTTCCAACTAGACCCTGGTCTATTTTGATATTATGATTTTTTTCACTCCTATTTATGCAGGTCTTGTGTAGGCAACATTAGTCACTGTGAGGTCATGAATACCACAACCCTTTTGTATCTGGAAAATGGTATTGCAAAGCACTCCTCCTCTTCCTTTGGCTTTTACATTAATTCTTCCACCTCTTCCACATGGTCCCTGACCTTTAGAGGCTATGTTAGAAATGTCTCACTTAATGCAGAACGTGAACTTTTGCTCAATGTCATAGTGATGTTTTTTATTTTCTTTTTCCTAGTGGTCACTACCATTTGGAAACAGAAGTTTCTTTAACCAAAAATGAAAGTAGCATTAACATATGGGCACAAACATAAGCATTTAGACATTAGACAGTTTGGTGGACATAATATATCCAATTAGCCAGATAATAGTAATAGTTCTCCCCCTCCCCAGGACTCGTGACCTCTAGAGGTAAATCTTTAAAAGTTGAATTCATAGAGGGAGAGAAAATGGTAGCTACCACAGGAGGATGAGGGGTTGTAGAGATAGTGGTCAAAGAATTCAAAATTTCAAATTGACAGGAGGAATAAATACATGAATAAATAATTTTCAAATGTATTAAAAAGAAAAAAAAATGTATGGCAGAACCAGAATTTAGACATTGTCTGTCACCATGCTTTTCTTTCCTGAGTTCTATTGCAGGCACATTAAATTCATTTCACTTTCTCACTGACACCTTTTCCTCCTGAGACTTTGGGGCTTTGTCCAGCCCTTTCCTCCAGCTGGAGCAGCTGTCTATTTTACTGTTTCCTCCTTTTCTCCTCTTATTCATTTTTTACACCCCAGTTTATCCTTCACTTCCTTCAGGAAATTTTCTGTGTCCCTCCCCCCCCAAAGCTTGGCAAACGCATCACTTTCTAGGTACATGAAAAAAAGCACACTTTACTTTTGTGTTTCAGTTCTTATCATGAAACATCAACACTGCACGTTCAATTGTCCATTTTCCCTGTTAAACTGCCTACTTTCTTGTCTTGACTTCAACACCTGATAGGGTGACTAGCGTATAATAAATATTTAATAACTTTATTTTTTTTAATTTGTGAAAGAAAGTACAGGCAAATACTTCAAAAAGACCCACAAGATGGTCCTTTGAATAATAATTTGAGAAGAAAGGGACAGGTTACTCATTTGGGGATGAGCAGACAGATTCTTTTTTTTTTTTATCAAAAGTAGACATGGAATTGCTCTCAGGGTCAAGGAATAGATGCATATAAATGGAGAACTATTAGCTCAAACTCTTCAAGACAATGATAAAATAACACAACTTAAGGTTTACCTTGTGATTCTGCTCTACTACATCTAGGTATCAAAGTCAGCATACAGTAAAAACCCCTCACCCCCAGGTTTATCACACCATGAATATGGGAATTTCTGCCAGTACTTTATAGTTCTTTTTACTTTATGAAAACTCTTAGTTTGCTTTTTTAAAATATTTACTTATGAGAGAGAGAGAGAGAGAGAGAGAGAGAGAGAGAGAGAGAGAGAGGATGCAAATGAACTCCAAACACAGGCACCACCACACTTTCTGTGAGTACTGGGGTATCAAACCTAGGCCATTAGGCTTTGCAAAAAAGTGCCTTTAACAGCTGAGCCATCTCCTCAGTCTGTGTAAAACATCCGAGATTATTGTTCCATCACAGTTTATGCTTTTGGTATCTTTAGATTGAAAAAAATCTACTCATACATTTATAGAACTATCAATTTCTTTATTATTTACAAGTCACTATGCTGTTGTTAAATTAGTTGTTTCCTGAATTATAATTCATTGCATGGTAGTGAACATCTAATTATATACAACCTAGTAATTTGTGCAAACAATGCAAAAGTCACATGAACTTTACATAGCTTATAATTAAACTGTATCTTTTTTAAACACTTGGCTGTTATTGAATTATGAATTAAAAGGCTATTGTACCAAACTCCCACTCATTGGTGACAATTGCCACAATCTGGCACCACATTTGTTTGGCCACTGACACCTCTGGCTTGACTATTGCCTTTTGGCAAAAGCGCTGTCTTTATGGCAGTCTCTGGAAGCAATATAAGTCGTGGTTAAGGTGTATTACTAGAAGCTTGGTATGAAGTCTAGCTATGCATCTCACATTCCTCCTGCATAAGATGGGAATTATAAAAAAACCATTTGTTGTGAGAATTAAATGGATTAATAATCTTAAAATATTTATTTATTTGAATATGTGTGTGTGTGCGTGCATGTGAACATGCCAGGGTCTTGTGCCACTACAAACAAACTCCAAATGCTTATGCCCCTTTTTGCATCTGGCTTTATGAGGATGTTGGGGAATTAAACCCAAACCCTGGCAGGCTTTGCAAGTCGGTACCTTTAACTACTGAGCAATCTCTAGACCTGAGTTAATATTTATTTTTTTTGCAAGGAAAGAGAGAAAGAGAGAGAGAGAGAGAGAGAGAGAGAGAGAGAGAG
>PVHP010055382.1:0-10155 GCA_004024765.1 Zapus hudsonius | reverse complement strand
TCAATCTGAACTCCTGTCCTCACGCTTGCACAGCAAGTGATTTACTGACTGAGTCATTGCTCCAGCCCACCTCTTGCTATAGAGCTGAGGATGAACTTTGAACTTCGGATTCTCCAAAACGGTGGGGTTATAGGCATGTGCCATCACACCTGTTTGTGTGGAGCTGGAGATCAAACCAAGGCTTCATGCACGTTAGGCAAGCCTTCTCCCAACCAAGCTCCAGCTCCATCTCTGGTATGTGTCTCTTAATCTTACTACGTACTCTTACTCTTACTCCATTGGCTTCCTTATCATTATAGTGTTCCTCTTTATTTCTGGTCCTATTCCAGCCTCTAGGACCTGCTTCATCTGGTAGTAACGTCTGTGCTGTCCCTACCTTCCTTCACAAATGCAGCTATTTCTTCTAATCAATGTCAGCATGGATTTTACAATTTGTTTTACTTTTCTTTTCTTTTCTTTTTTTTTAAATATTTTATTTATTCATTTTCAAGCAGAGAGAGAGAGAGAACACCAGGACCACCACCTTGTGGGTCTGGTTTATGTGGGATCTGGGGAATTGAACCCGGGGCCTTAGGCACTGGAGGCAAGTGCCTTAACCATTGAGCCATCTCTCCAGCCCACTTTTCTTTTCTTTTTTCTTTTTCTTTTTCTTTTTTTTTTGTTTTTTGTTTTTGTTTTTTCGAGGTAGGGTCTCACTCTAGCCCAGGCTGATCTGGAATTCACTATGTAGTCTCTGAGTGGCATCAAACTCACTGCCATTCTCCTATCTCTGCCTCTAGGGCCCTGGGATTAATTAAAGGCATGAGCCACCACACCCAGTTAAATACATATTTTTTAAAAAGTCAATGATTGAGATCAACGAAAGCAAATTTTTTTGTTTGTTTTTTAGAGGTAGGGTCTCACTCTAGCTCAGGCTGACCTGGAATTCACTAAGTAGTCTCAGGGTGGCCTTGAACTCACAGCGATCCTCCCACCTCTGCCTCCCAAGTGCTGGGATTAAAGACGTGCGCCTCCACACCCGGCGGTAAATATTTGTTTTATAAAAAGAAAAATAATGGGTTGGAGATGTGGCTTAGCTGTTAAGGTGTTTGCCTGCAAAGCCTAATGACCTGAGTTCAATTCCCCAGTCCCCACGTAAAGCCAGATCCACAAATGGGGCACGTGGGTCTGGAGTTTGTTTGCAGCAGTCAGGGGCCCTGGCGTGCCTATTCTCTCTCTGACTCTGTGTCTGTGTCTCTCTGCTTGCAAATAAATAAATAAATAATATTTTAAAAAGAAAAATAAATAAGGGAAGGGGAATGGCTCAGCAATTAAAAGTACTTGCTTGCAAAGCCTACCAGCCTGGGTTCCATTCCCCAGCACTTACATAAAGGCCAATTCAAAAAGTGACTCAAGAATCTGGCATGTGTGACCCTGGCACACTTTCCCACATACATACATATACATGTAAATAAATAAATAAATAATTCCTTTTTTTTTTTTTTTTCTGAGGCTGGGTCTCCCTCTAGCCCATGCTGACCTGGAACTCACTCTGTAGCCCCAGGCTAGCCTCTAACTCACGGTGATCCTCCTACCTCTGCCTCCAAAGTGCTGGGCTAAAGGTTGCACCACCTCGCCTGGCAATGACAGTATTTTTGAAAATGATAATACTGAAAAGACATTTAATAAACAGGGAAACATAAACAAGTAGCAGATATAGCAGGTGTTTCAAAGACAATGGAATTCTGTAACATTATAACAGAACTTTTAAAAAGAGATGAGGGGCCTGAAGAGATGCCTCAGTGATTAATGGTGCTTGCTTACAAAGCCTGCCAGCCAGGGTTCAATTCCTAAGCCAGATTCACAAAGTGGTGTATGTGTCTGGAGTTCATTTGCAGTGATAGGACAACCTGGCACACTTATTCTCTCTCTCTCTCTCTCTCTCTCTCTCTCTCTCTCTCTCTCTCTCTCTTTCTCTCTCTCTTTCTCACATACAAATAAATAAAACGTTTTTTAAAAGGAGGTGTATCTCAGTGGTAGAGCACTTCCTTAGCATATGCAGAGTCCTGGTACCAGCACACACACCAATTAGAGGCAATTTTGAAAAAAGACTTAGCATACATATTAATTTCTATCTATAAATATATTTCACCCCATATTTACATTCTAACCCACAAGGGAAAAAATACAGTAACAACATAAAAGCTCACATAGAACATTTGGCTCAGGCGTAAGCTCTACTGAATATTCAAGAGACAATTACATTTTATCTTACACAAACTATTCCAGAAAAAAAAATGAGGGAAAACAACTCACATAATTTTATGAGACGAGGACAATTTGAACAGAGGAAATTACAAGCCAATCTCAATTATGAAACTAGAGGCAGAAATCCTAAATAAATATTAATAAACTAGATCCAGCAATATATTAAAAATGATAACAACAGAAAAACAAACTCAAAATCAAATTAAAATTATATAAGGTTTTACCCCAGGAGTAAAATAAAGATTTAACATTAGAAAAATCTACTATGCTTTTTAGCACTGACAAATGCTATGGAGAAATTTATCTCAGGTTGGTTTCAAACTCCTGATCCTCCTGCCTCAGCCTCCTGAGTGCTGGGATTATAAGCATATACTACCACATCTGGCTCAGTGAATTGATCTCTGTTCTCTCTCCCTACCCCACTAATTTCATTTAATTTACTTTGATTTCTTTTTTAAGACAGGATCTTGCTCTGTAGCCCAGGCTGACCTCAAACTCTTGGTGATCCATCTGCTTCAGTGTCCTAAGTGCTGGAATCACACAGTGAGACACCACACCTGGCTAATTAAAATGGCTTTTTTTGGGGGGGGGTCGGGCATTGTGGCACACCTTTAATCCCAGAAATTGGGAGGCAGAGGTAGCCTGGATGGCTATGAGTTTGAGGCCAGCCTGGGACTACATAGTGAGTGCCAGGTCAAAAAGATTTTTTATTTTATTTTATTTATTTATTTATTTATTTATTTATTTATTTATTTATTTATTTATTTATTTATTTATTTTGTGGTGCTGAGAACTGAACCCAGGGCCTTGTGCTTGCTAGGCAAGCACTCATCCACTGAGCTAAATCCCCAACTCTCAAAAAGATTTTTAAAATAAATAAATTTATTTATTTAATTTATTTCAAGCAGATAAGGACAGAGAGAAACAGAGAGAGAATGGGCACACCAGGGCCTCTAGAGGCTGCAAAAAAACTCCAGATGCATGCACTACTTTTGTGCATCTGGCTTTAACATGGTTACTGGGGAACCAAAGCCAGGTCATTAGGTTTTGCAAGCAAATGCCTTAACTCCTGAGCCATCTCTCCAGCCCCAGTATTTTGTTTGTTTTTAAAAGGGCATCTTTTTTTCAACTGGCTCCTTAAATTTTTTAATTTTATTTGTATACACAAGCTTGTGTGTATTTGGGTGTGAGGGGGGAGCATGTACCTGCCATGGTGTGTTTGCTTGTTTTCAAGGTAAGGTCTCTCTCTAGCCCAGGCTGATCTTGAACTCACTCTGTAGTATCAGGCTGGCCTCAAACTAACAGAGATCCTTCTACCTCTCTGTCTCTTAAATGCTGAGATTAAAGGTGTACACCACCACACTTGGCCAATTTGTTTTAAGAGGGCAATGAGGGGGCTGGAGAGATGGCTTAGTGGTTAAGGCATTTGCCTACAAAACAGAAGAACCTGAGTTTGATTCCCCAATACCCACGTAAAGCCAGATGTACAAGGTGGACATGAGTCTGGATTTTGTTTGCAGCGGCTGGAGGCCCTGGTGCACCCATTCTCTCTCTCTCTCTCTCTCTCTCCTGCCTCTTTGTCTGTCACTCTCTCTCAAATAATAAATAAATAAAATATTTTAAAGAGGGCAATGAGGCCAGGCGTGGTGGCGCACGCCTTTAATCCCAGCACTTGGGAGCAGAGGTAAGAGGATCACTATGAGTTCGAGGCCACCCTGAGACTACATAGTGAATTCCAGGTCAGCCTGGGCTAGAGTGAGACCCTACCTCAAAACAAAGAAACAAAACAAAACAAACAAAAACTAGACACAGACAAGCACTCAACCCATTAAACTTCATCACCAGCCCTGTTTTTTTGTTTGTTTGTTTGTTTTGTTTTTGTTTTTTGGTTTTTCGAGGTAGGGTCTGGCTCTAGTCCAGGCTGACCTGGAATTCACTATGTAGTCTCAGATTGGCCTCGAACTCATGGTGATCCTCCTGCCTTTGCCTCCTGAGTTCTGGGATTAAAGGCATGCACCACCACGCCCAGTTTACCAGCCCTGTTTTTGCTGTTTTTCTTCTCATATAAGCCATGTCTGGCAAGTCTCTGAGCTCATTTTTCTTTGCAAAATCCAAGGAATCATAAATTGTGCCAAAACCAGTTGTCTTGTGACCATTGGAGTGAGTTCTAAATCCAAATACAAAGAAGACCTCTGGTGTGGTCTTATACGCTTTGGCTGTTTTTTCCTGTCTCAGGTGCTGTTGCCTTTCCCAGGTGAAGGAGGGAGAGAGCTGGAGATAAGGTTCAGTGGTTAAGGCGCTTGCTCTCAAAGCCCAAGGACCTAGGTTTAATTCCCCTGTACCCACATAAAGCCAGATGCACAAAGTGACACATGCATCTGGAATTCATTTGCAGTGGCTGGAAGCCCTGGCACATCCATTCTTTCTCTCATATATAAATAAACAAAATGTAAAAAATGTTTAGGCCGGGCGTGGTGGCGAACACCTTTAATCCCAGTACTCCGGAGGCAGAGGTAGGAGGATCACCATGAGTACAAGGCCACCCTGAAACTACATAGTGAATTCCAGGTTAGCCTGGGCTACAGTGAGACCCTACCTCGAAAAACCCAAAAAAAAAAAGTTTAAAAATGAGAGAGAGAGAGAGAGAGAGAGAGAGAGAGAGAGAGAGAGAGAGAGAGAGAGAGATATCAGTATAGTGGCTCACATGTGTAATCCCAGTATTTAGGAGAAGGATCAGGAGTTCAAGCCTAGCTTTAGCTACACAATAAATCTAAGGCCAAAGGCCACCTTGGACTACATGAGACACTCTCTCAAAGAAGAAAACAAATGAAAAAAGAACAAAATTTGCTTTTCCTGTCCCAGATTTATAGCTTTAGCTGGGCGTGGTGGCACACGCCTTTAATCCCAGAATTTGGGAGGCAGAGGTAGGAGGATTGCCATAAATTCAAGGCCACCCTGAGACTACATAGTGAATTCCAGGTCCTTCGAAAAAAAAAAAAAAGATTTATAGCTTTAATTTTCCTTTTTGGTGTGTCTTTTAATATTTATTTGCAAAGAGAGAGAGAGAGAGAGAGATGAATGGATGCTTCAGGGCCACCAACTGCTGCAAATGAATTCCAGATGCATGTGACACTTTATGCATCTGGTTTTATGTGTGTACTGGGGAACCTGGGTACTTAGGCTCTTCAGGCAAGTGCCTTAACTGCTGAGCCATCTCTCCAGCCCTTTGGTATGTTTATTGTGTGTGTGCATAATATGTGTGAGTGTATATGTTCATATGTTTGAATACTTGTACAATAGTGTACATGTGGAGGTCAGAGGACAACTTATGGTGTCATTCCTCACCTTCCACCTCCTTGGAGGCAGGCCTCACATTGTTTAGCTCTGTTTTCACCAGGTAGCTGGCCCCCAAACTTGCAACAGTTTCTCCTGTCTGTCTTCCTTCTTCCCAAAGGTGTGGTTGGAATTACAAATTCCTGCTACAGTATCTGACTTTTTATGTGGGTGGTGGGGTTCCAAACTCAGATACTAATGCTTGCATGGCAAATGCTTTTCTCTATAACTCATGTTGGCCTAAAACTTTCTATATAGCTGACTATATAGCTGAGGATGACCTTGAGCTCCTGATCCTCCCCCCAAATGGTAGGCATGTACCACATACCCAGCTGGCAGAGGAAAATTTCACATTCAGGCAGTGGTATGGTTATTGCTCACTGCTCTCAGCTCTCCTATGAGAGAGAACAGAAAGATATAAAAATGTGAGGTTTTCCTGATGCTCCCAAAACATTACAGGCCATTGCCAAGGCTCTTGGTTGCCCAGCAGAATGAGATGGTAAGGCCCTATTGCTGAAAACCATGTATGCTTGGGCTTCAGGTCACTGAGAAATCAAGCTGGAGCTGAACTGAAAACCTCCTCTCTGTTAACCAACTGACAGAAAGCTGAAAAAAGCTAAAGCTGCATGCAGCCCTATGGGAGTGAGGAGTCATCAATGGTGGGGAACAGCAGTGGACTTTGCAAGCCTTAAGACAGGCCAGCCAGTCCAAATGGGCTAGCTGGTGTAATAGTGGCATGTCTGTTATGGGGGAAACCAATGCTCTCTAATTGAGATCTCTAATAGAGATCTCTAATCTCTAATTCCACTCCTCAGAATGGAATACATGCCTGGTACTGAAGACCTAGTCAAAAGTCTATGGCATGGGAGGTCATGAGCCCTAGGGGAGTAATGCCTGCTGTTGTTTGGCTAAATGCATATATTATGCCCACCAAACTGCCTTATAAGCACTTTTTAAATATTTATACCCATATATTAATGCTACTCTCACTTGTGGCTAGAGAAGCTTCTCTTTTCAGATGGCAGTGACCATTGGGATAACTCAAAAGACACCACAGTGCTGAGAAGAAATGGGGACATCTATCCCACATCTTTTTTTCTTTTTTGAACTTTAGGACTTTATTATTATACAACAGGGAGGCCCTGGCTTTCCCACCCATCCCAAAATTTTAAATTGATACTACTCTTAGATTCCAGGCAACACCTGCATTTCCATGTAGACTTTTGAAGACAATACAACCAGGAAAATTCCAAGTTTTCCCCTTGAAACACAGACATCATTATCTACAGAATCTTTTATGCAGATAATAAAAAAAGAAGAATTCATAGGTGAACCAAGTTCTTTAGTTTTTCCCTCTATCCCACCTCTTGAGGATCAGGATCTCTTGCAGAAGAGGGGGCAGAAAGACTGTAAGAGTCAAAGGAAGGGTAGGACTGCTTACAATGCAAACTTCCAGACACAAAATGTCCTTGATATTCATGACCTTGCATTGCCTGATAATCCCTACACATATGGGAGGAAAAGTTGATGACACTGAATCAAAATATCAACTAATTGAGAGGGGGAGGAGATATGAGGAAGGGTGGGGAGGAATTATAATGGTTTATTTACCATTATTTTATAATGGTTTATAATGGTTTATTGTCTATTATTATGAAATCTATCAATAAAAAGTTTAAAAATGTGCAGTTTGAGCTGGCATGATAGTTCATACCTTTAATCCTGGCACTTGGAAGGCTGAGGTAGGAAGGTCACTGTGAGTTTGAGGCCAGCCTGAGACTACAGAGTGATTTTCAGATCAGCCTGTACTACAGAAACCCAACCTCGGGGGAAAAAAAAAAAAAAGAGTGTAGTTTGGAGAGGAAAGGCATGTAAGTGAATTTAAAGATGCCAGGCCAGGTAGGTGCAGGAAAATCAGCTGTACTTGTTAAAGAGATTAGCACAATTCAAGAGGAACCTTGCTCTTTGCACTGGACTAATAGGAAAGGTGTATGAGATCAGAAGCTCACCCATCAAAAACTCCAAATGGTAAACATGCAAGTACATTGGAAAGGAGAGAGCCTGAACTGAGACTGCTACTGAAGGGGTTCCTGCTGAAAATAACTGCCTAGGGAAGTGTTTCCTCAGGTTCAGCCAGCAAACTCCACAAGGCCACCACAGCTGTGGCAGACAAGAACTAGACTACATCTCAAGCTGGCAACAGAACTTGCCAGCATTGTCCATATGGTTTTCCAGGCATTCAAAATGCAAGAGTTACAGAGTCGAGGAGGCTTGCAACAAGACAGACCAGGTGTGGAAAAGTCAGATTCCCTGAAAGAAGTCCTGAGAGGCTACTGCATGGAGTTTTGAAGGTAAATCCTAAACTATAATTGAGACCTCAGGATCTCAGAGATGTCAGAACCATGGAATATCCACAGAGGAAAACTGCAGCATGGAGTGGAGAGGGGCTACATGTGGTTATGGGGCTGCCCAAACTCATCAGAGCCCAGATGATGTCACCATGAGCCTTAGATGTCATACATGGAACATTTGTTGTTTTCTATGATGAGTTTGGTCATCTTTGGCCCAATCTTTCCTTGCTATGCTTCTAATTCTCCCTTTTGGAATAAGAATGTTTACTCTGTGCCATTGAATATTGGAAATATGTATCTTTTTTATTTTATAGAGGCTCACAATTAAGAGTTTGTTTTGATTCTCAGAAGAGATTTTTGGCTTTTGAAGTGTTGAAACTATTAAAACTGCTCGGCATGATGGCACATGCTTGTAATCCCACACATGACAGATGGAAGCTGGAAGATCAGAAGTTCAAGGTCATCCTTGGCTGTGAGTTCAAAGCCGTCCTGGGCTACATGAGACCCTGTCATGAAGATGAAAAACAAGAAAGAGGAGTAGAAAAGAAGCTGACTCAAAACAAACAAACTAGGGCTGAGAGATGTCTCAGTGGTTAAAAGCATTTATTAGCAAAGCTTGCTGGCTTCAGGTTCAATTCCCTAGTACCCACTTAAAGCCAGATGCACAAGTGGCACATGTGCTACCATGCCTCCCCCTTTTTTTGAGACAGTGACTCATGTAGCTGAGGATGACCTTGATCTCTTAATTCTCCTGCCTCCACTTCCCACATGCTGGCAGATATAAACTACCATGTCTGGCTAGATGAACAATTTTTTTTGTTTTTTTTTTTAATTTTTATTTTATTTATTTATTTTCAAGCAGAGAGATACAGGAGATAGATGATGAGAGAGAGAGAGAGAACACCAGGGCCACCACCTTGTGGGGCTGGCCTATGTGGGTCCTGGGGAATTGAACCCGGGTCCTTAGGCACTGGAGACAAGTGCCTTAACCGCTGAGCCATCTCTCCAGCCCTTTTTTTGGTTTTTTGAGGTAGGGTCTCACTCTAGCCCAGGCTGACCTGGAATTCACTATGTAGTCTCAGGCTGGCCTTGAACTCACGGCAATCTTCCTACCTCTGTCTCCCAAGTGCTGGGATTAAAGGCGTGCGCCACCGGCCTAGATGAACAATTTTTGTTTTTCGAGGTAGGGTCTCGCTCTAGCCTAGGCTGACTTGAAATTCACTCTGTAGTCTCAGGGTGGCCTTGAACTCATGGTGATCCTCCTACCTCTGCCTCCCAAATGCTGGGATTAAAGGAGTGCGCCACCACACCCAGCACAATTTTTATTTTATTTTAATATTTTATTTATTTTTATGAGAGAGAGAAAAAGAGGCAGACAGTGAGAGAGAATGGGCATGCCAGGGCCTCCAGCCACTGCAAACGAACTCCAGATGTGTGTGCCACCTTGAGCATCTGGCTTTACATGGGTATTGAGGGATCCAACTCAGGTCCTCCTGCTTTGCAGGTAAGTGCCTTACCCACTAAGCCATCTCTCCAGTCCAACAATTTTTTTTGAGGTAGGGTCTCATTCTAGCCCAGGCTGACCTGAAATTCACTCTGTAGTATCAGGCTGTCCCTGATCTCACAGTGGTTCTCCTACCTCCACCTCCCAAGGGCTGGGATTAAAGGCCTACCTCACCATGTTGGCCAAAAATAGTATTCTTCAAATTAATCTATAAATTCAACATAATTCCAGTGAGAATTCCAACTTCTATTTTAGATTTCCCATGGTCCTCATCATACTAACCCTAAACCTCATATGGAAAAATAAAAAGGTCAAGAATAGTGAAAACAGCCGGGCGTGGTGGCGCACGCCTTTAATCCCAGCACTCGGGAGGCAGAGGTAGGAGGATCACCATGAGTTCGAGGCCACCCTGAGACTACATAGTGAATTCCAGGTCAGCCTGGGCCAGAGTGAGACCCTACCTCGAAAAACCAAAAAAAAAAAAAAAAAAAAAAAAAAAAAAAAAAAAAAAAAAAAAAAAAAAAAAAAAAAAAAAAAAAAAAAAAAAAAAGAATAGTGAAAACAACTTTGTAAAGGAAGAGAGCTGAGAGCTCTTTCTCAGGTGTCACGGTTATATTCTGGTTGCTGCTATGAAGAACCCAACCAAAAGCAGCTGATTGGAGGAAAGGGTTTATCTTGGTTTACAGACTTGAGGGGAAGCTCCATGATGGCAGGGAAAGG
>PVHP010055381.1:0-10157 GCA_004024765.1 Zapus hudsonius | reverse complement strand
TTAGTCATCGACAAAGAAGAAAACTAAAGCAACAGATCTTTGTGAGTCACTACAGCAAACTGATGAATTCCGCTTCATTCCCCACGGATTTCATCTGGCTGGAGGAAGAGCCATTGTGAAGCCAGGCCAGACAGATGAAGAAGCGCTTTCTTGATTAAGGACCCTTGCACATTCCTTGGGACTGGGGCAGGGGACACAGGAAGCTGGGAGGCTCTCAGTGTTTCCTAGTCTCCTTTCTCATCTTCAGGCTCTTAGCACCAGTCCCTGTTTCTGGCCACAGGAGGAAACCTGCAGACATAATTATTCCTGGGCTCTGCTGTTGAGTCCAGAGGCGACCTGTTTACATGGTCGCCTTTCTCCTAGAACTGCCCCTGACACAGGCAGAAAGGACATCGGTGCCTGGGCCAGGAAGGGAGCAGCGGCATAAAAGGAGCTGGTGCTTGGCATCCTGGAGGAGGTAGGAAAGCAGGTCAGAATGTGCCAGAGTGCCTGAAACTGCCCTGGGATTTGGCAAAGGCCCTTCTGGGCAAGGAAGGGAGAGGGATACGACCTTGGAGAAGGTCATCCTCCGTGATGCAATCAGTAACAACAGTTTGGGCTGCTCGGAGACAGTTGCTCTAAGCTGTTTTCTAGTGTGTTCTAGAATCTAATGTTCTAGATCTTGCAGTTTTAAACATTCCCTCCTCCATCACATCCTCCCCTCCACATATGGCATTTAACTGTTGGCACCTATAGACACCTAGGAGTGGCCTTCTTACTGCCTTCGGAACAACAACAACAAAAACCTGAGATGATCATTTGCTTAAGGACATGGATTTAACCTACCGTGAAAATTGCAATATGTATTTTCACAGACTATTTCGTTGGCAGAAGAGTTTGGTTTCTATGGGAGCCAAAGGAAGAGCTTTTTGTAGTTGGGTTCTGGAAGGAACTGAACTTAAGCTAACCTTCCTGAGAAACGTCAAAGAAAGCGATTCATCGTATGAGCTAGATATATACTGTCAGGGTCAACTATCAGAAGTGCTGATGAAAAGTTATGAGGATCAGAGTAGGCGTGACCAGGAATTAGAGAAAACAGGATGTAGGCATGACGTCAGCAGGTTACGGATGCAAATCCAGAAACTGCTGTTTATTAAAAGTATGATGGTGAACAGTAGCTTAATACCATTCAAATAGAGCCGCATCCGCTCCATGGCTCTGGAACCACTTGCTAGTTTTATTTAACAATAGATAACAATAAGCTTGTCTAGTTCTATGTTTATACGTTTTCCCCTTCTTTCGGGGGTTTCATTTCTTATTTTCCTTAGCAGTGTCCAATAAGATCTACTATGAATTCTTATTTGGAAATCAGATTTAGCTAAGTTCAAAGTTTTATTTTATTTTTATTTATTTATTTATTTTTTTGAGATAGGGTCTCACTCTAGCCCAGGCTGACCTGGAATTCAGTCTGTAGTCTCAGGCTGGCCTGGAACTCACGGCAATCCTCCTACCTCTGAGTGCTGGGATTAAAGGCGTGCGCCACCACGCCCGGCCTAAGTTCAAAGTTTTGTGGCTTGCCAGCAGAGATATTGAGCAAACTTTAATATTTCTGCATTTCAGTTTCCTCACTTGTGGAGGTAAGATATGAACTGTCTTGTATACCATACAGCCAGGTAGTCATAAATGAAGGGAATGCTGCTTGTTACAGATTAATGGGGAAGACTCAGAATATATTACACCATAAAAAATTCCCAAAATTTGCTATGCAATATATGCTTATGACAAAATGATAAGTATAAATAGATATTTAAAAATCTGATAAGGGGCTGGAGAGATGGATACATGGTTAAAGTTATCTATTGCACAGCCTGATGGCCCAGGTTCGATTCAACAGGACCCATGTAAAGCTCAATAGGCGTTTGTTTACAGTGACATGGGACCCTGATGCACACGTGTGTGTACTCACACACACACACACATACACACACGTAAATGCATTTTTTAAATCTGATAAATATTAGGGGCTTAAATGTCGTCATATTTGCATGAGCTCAATGGGAACATGGAGAGACCCACCATGCATTGGGATGTCAAGTAACTATACTCAGGGGATGGAAAACCCTGCCTGCTCCTGATGAAACAGTTGAAACCCTAACCAGCCTGGAAGCTTTTAACTCCAGAAAGCTTGGTTATAAAGTTGCAAACACCTGCTTGTAAAAACAGCAGTAAATTCTGTTACCTGACATTGAATGTACACTGACTTTTGGAAAATATAATTGTTTTGTTTAAGTTTTAAATTAGATTGATTTTTCTCTGAAGGGTTCCAGTTCTCAAATCTTTAAATCGGAAAACCTAATTTATTATGCTCGTCCTTACTAGTAAATCCTTGCTGTGATGCACTCTCATCGAAGGAGAGTTTTTGAAAACCCTGAGTAGTTATTTGCTCTTCTCCCTGAGGCATAGGGTGCTCAGCATGGCTTCCAGATGGTGCTGGAGACACAGGCTCCCCGGGTGGGCTTGAATCCCCCCGCAGTGAGGAGGCGAGGATGGACCAAGGAGATGGAACTGGAAGCTTTACGGTCTATTTATGAAGGTGATGAGCGTTTCCAGGGATTGAGTCCAGTTTCATTCCCATAGGGGACAGGTGACAATGGTGATCCCAAAGCCTGGACAGAAACATATCCACAAACACCTCCAGTTATATCTACAAGCGCTTTTTAAGCAATACCTTCTCCTCAGCCGTGAAGCAGAGTTATTAGCCAATTTTCGGAAACAGTGGAAGTTAACCTTGAACGCCATGACCTGCATATTGTTTGAAGAGGCCAAGGACGTAAAGAACTGTTTATGGAGAAGCACCAGCCATTAAGCCCACAGCATCTATAAGCAATAGCGTCTCAGTTGATGCTCCTAATCAGGTAAGAAGAAACCCAAACCAGAACAGCTTTCCAAAGGCCAGAAATGTAAACTGGCAGATAAAACGGGTTTGTGCGATATTTTTGTAACAGATAAATTATTTTTAGATTTAGAAGATTAAATTCTCTAGTCTTTCTTCTTGGAAAATCGGAATCAGAGATCTGCTGGGTCACATTGCAACATAGTGTATTTATTACGTCATCACAAGAGAAAATTATGTGCAAAGAAGGTAAGGAGACACAAAGTCATTATAAATAAGTCGAGATTGGGGAGCCTTAGGCTAATACTCAAAAATATGTGTCCTACTTTTATATTTGAATGTGGTATTTTATTGACTGCATTTATATTTTAACAAATTATGTGAAATGCCACTTTTACTTGAAGTCTGGTTTATCATTAGATCTTATAGCTCAGTAAGCAATTTTTTAATATATTTTATTTATTTATGAGAGAGAGAGAGAGAGCGAGAATGGGCACATCACGAACTCCAGACACATACGCCCTCTTGTGCATCTGGCTTTATATGGGCACTGGGGAATGGAACTCGGGTCCTTCTGCATTGCAGACAAATGCCTTAACCGCTAAGCCATCTCTTCAGCCCTCAGTAAGTAATTTTAAAATTAAAAATATATCCATATGTGTGTATGTGTGTGTGTGAGAGAGAGCACAGGTACCACCGCGTGCATGTGGAGGTCAGAGGACAACCTCAGGCCCCGTGTCTCTTGCTGCTGTAAATGGACACCAGCCTCCCTGGCCTTCGAGCTTCAGAACCTGCTGCTCTGCCTCCCATTGCTGAAGGCGTGTGTGCCAGACACATCCCCTAGCTGGCAGGCTGTGCAAGCAGACGCCTTTAACCACTGAGCCATCCTCCCAGCCCAGGATTTAATATTTTTACTTATGCAATAGTAAGGTTTCAGAAAAGAGTCCCTTAGAAAAGAATTATAAACTCCAGAGGCTCTCGCCTTGAATTCCCAGCACTCGGGAGGCAGAGGTGGGAGGATCACTATGAGTTCAAGGCCACCCTCCAGGTCAGCCTGGGATGCTGAAAGACACTACTTTGAAAAACAAACCAAAAAATTATAAACTCCAGCTCATATCAACAACAATATTTGAATATTTGCCCCTCTCTTTAACTTGAGAATTATGTGTGTGCGCTATTGCTGAGGTTGGAAACTTTCCTATCCTGACGACCAATCATTTTACTTTGGTGCAAAATTTTAAGTGTCATTTCTTTTATGAAGGGATAGTAAGTCTAGGGGCTTATGTTTTGTTTAATGTCTGTGGCAGAATAAAAAGAAACCAGCACTGCTGTTCCCCATTCAATAACACTTTTGAAATTGTAAAGGCTTGTGATATAAAAATCCAGGAATCTAGTATACATCATGTCAAGGCAGCATTAAAACATGAAGAGCTGAAAAAAATGTTTTGTGATTTTTTTTTCTTTTTGTATTTTAGTAAAAAATTATACATGATGAATCTTAATAGTTTATTGAAATTAGTAATATGATTTTGAGTTTAGAAAATATGAATTTATCATGGATGTTAGACTCGGGCATTTCTCTATGAAGTAAGTTACTATGGGCCTTATTAAATCCTCAGTTCACAGTGAGTGACAACGGCGGGGACAGGCCACCAGACAAGGATGGAGCAGGTACTCTGGCATGCAGTTCAGAGCTTTGGAATAATGCTGGGAGGGTTCTGAAAGCTTTGGAGAACACTTTAAAGAGCTGAGTCATAGACTCAGAGGCTTACAGCAGGGTAAGCAAGGAAGGTAATGGTTATTTGAGGTGAGTATCCACAGTCATCTGCGTGAATTAATCACCTGGTGAATGTATAATAAGCCAACTGCAAACTCGTGCCTTGGAAGTGATGTCAATTTTCTGTCATTATTTAATGGTTCACCTATGATTAATGACTTCTTAATGGGAGCTCCCACAGGGCGTGTAATACAGTTAGTGGTTAATCTGAGGAAATCCACGGTAGGGAGACATTTACTGAACAGATTGCAGGAGGCCATCTAAAGGTCCAGGGTGACTCATGGCCACAGGTGAGACGTGGTCATCTTGGTGATTTTAATAAGTTGGCTGTGAGGCAGGTGTCAGCTTGTTCTTACCTGTGCCTGGTTGTCAGTGGTGCGTGAGCCAGTGTTTTTCCCTTCTTTCTTTCTATATCTGAGATGCAGCCTCGCTAGGAATGAGGCTGGCCTGGAACTCACTGTGTAGCCCAGGTTGGATTTCAACTGTCAGCAGTCCTCCTGCCTAAGCCTCCCAAGTGCTGGAATTACAGGTGTCAGTGAGCCAGCAAGCGTGGTTTGTAATCTCATCTTTAAAACATTCCAAGTTTTTGCTGTTGTTGTTTCTAGTAATGTGTAGTAGTTTTTAATTCTAATTCTAGAAAGACTATATGTCCTCAAAACTGGAAAAATGGCTATGAATCAATCAACTAAATCCCTAATTAAATCAAATTTAATCTTCTTATGTATCTGCCAATCAAAAGTGAATTGCCTCTATGGGATAGTATTACTTAAAGTCTTCAATAGTTCTATAGTTGATCATTACACACTGCTTTTCATTTTTCCAAATGAAGAGGAGACTACAGGACTGAAAACATCGTAGAAATATGCTCCTTGGAGATTGAAATATTGAGAATATTATGCCTGGATTTAAAAATCCTGACCTGAGCATGTTCCAGAGGTCAGGCGACAAAGTGGAAGAGGAAACGTACACCACCTGTCCTGGCGTTTTCATTCCTTCATCGGGTCTTTCAGCCTCCCCTGCAGCAGCTGCATGTGCTGGGCTTACCTCTCGCAGACACTGAGCTGCTGAGCTACACCAAGATGGAATCATCACCAGACTTCTCTAGCTCTGTGAGGACCTAAGCAGCATCCAGCCTCTGACATTCCCGGGGTCCTTCACTCCTGGCCTTACAGATTCTGGGATGATGTCATGACCTACTTCTCTGGGTTCAGAGTTAGTGCTACAGAACCAGAGAAGCTGTGCAAGGCTGTTCCACCCCATCTAGTAGAAATCAGAGACATCTCTTCTCTTTAGCTCCCTGGACCTGTCTTCCAGTGGAAGTCTTTACTGATGCAAGTCTGTAAAGATTGGAAGAGGCGGTTGTTCTCTAGGGACACAGAAATCAGTGCGGGGACACAAGAGGCATGAAATGAAAGAGCAAGAAAATATGACATGGAGCAGGAATAGGATAATCCTGCAGTAGTGACCCCACTGCAAGGGAAACTTAAGCCAGTCACTGTGGCCCACCGCTAACCACGCAACCAGCAGCTGCAGCAATCTGGGTTGGGGGGAAAATATCCCAAGAACTTTTGAATAGCAACAGGAAAACTGACAACGAATTTTTGACCCAATAAAAGGAAACACAAGCCTTAAGAGGGTGGGAAGGGTTGCTTTGGAATGATGACTTCTCAGGGCCTTATTCATACCTGGCAAGCATTTACTTCACTGAGCTAGACCAACCCGCGAACAAAGTTTTAAAAAAGGTACTTCACAAAATAAAATTCCGTGAACTTCATTAGTTATCAAGGAAATGTAAATCTAACCACAATGAGACAGAATCTATTTTCAACTCAAGAAGAACAACCAGCCTCAATACTCACCCACCACGACTCAGGGAACTGAGCGGAAGAGGGGCGGAAAGATTGTGAGAGCCTTGGTGGGGGAGACTGTCCAGAGGCATGGCACCCCTCAGTGACAACACACTTGGGCCAGGAGAACCGGGCTGAGTACTAGGCTCTCCAGGGTCCCCTGCCACAAGGACTGATCCAGACCCATGGAGGAGGATATCCAGCTGATTGGGGATGGAGAGAGGGGGCATCGGGGGAATTGGGGATAACAACTTACTGTTTGCCCACTGAATAATGTAACTCATTATGGACAATAAAAAAAGAACAGAGCTGGAGAGATGGCTCAGCGGTTAAGGCACTTGCCTCCAGTGCCTAAGGCCCCTGGCTCAGTTCCCCAGGACCCACATAAGCCAGACCCATAAGGTGATGGCCCTGGTGCGCTCTCTCTCTTTCTCTCTCCTCTCCCTCTGTATTTCTCTGCTTGAAAATGAATAAATAAAATATTTTAAAAAAGAACAACCAAAACTGAAAAGAGCTATCAGTACCAAACAAGGAGCTGTGGAGCGGGAATTCTCATACAGTTTTGACAGAGGTAAAAGCCACTGAAGGGAAACCTTCAGCGGGTCACACACAGAGCAGGGAATTGGCTCTCAGACACGCTTGCAGGAGAAATGTTTGCATATGAATAGGAACTATCACAGGACTGGTCATAAGACCACCAATCTGGAAACACGAATGCTCATCAGCCTAAGAAGGGATCAGTACAATATGCGCCATTCAAACAAGGGAGAATCTCTTCAGGAATGAGCACAAAGACACTAGTAGCAAAATCAGAATGAATCTCCCATGACAGGAAGTGATAGAAGCTAGGTATCAAGTGATATACATTATAGGATTCCATATGCATTCCATTTAAAAACCAACCAGAACTCGGCGGTGGTTAAAAGTCAGGCAGCGATTCCATTAGAAAGTGATGGTCGGAGGGGACAGGTGCACGGAGGTCAGAGGACAACCTCGAGGTCCCTGTGATCCATCTTCTTTTGAGACAAGGTCTCTTGCCACTACAAACAAACCACCGGACTGCAAGCAAGCATCAGAGCATTCTCCCGGCTCTAATCCCCATTCATTGTGGGCACATTGAGATCACAGATGTTTGTACCACTTTGCTTGCAGTCCTGACCCCACCCCTGGCCAGCAGCCTTTGCCACCAAGTGCCTTTAACTGCTGAGCCATCTCCGCAGACCTATGTTCTATTTTTGGGTGTGATATTGGCTACAAGGGCATTTTATTGGTGATAATTCATTGATGTGCACTTATAATATTCTTTTCTGTATATTGCCTAGTGTCCTGGTTTGATCCAGGTGTCCCCCACAAAGAAATGAATGTGTTCTGATAGATCGATCCTCAGCTGATGGCAGTTTGGGTTTTACAACCTCGATGAAGCTGTGTTGTTGGGGGTGGGCTTATGGGGTTCTAAGCCAGCTCCCCCTTGCCAGCGTTTGGCACACCTTCCTGCCGCTGTTTGCAGTGCTGTGGCCGAGGGGATGTCCAGCCCTCTGCTCATGCCATCGTTTTCCCTGCCAGGATGGAGTCTCCCCTGGAGTCCGTAAGCCCAATAAACCCATTCCTCCACAAGCCACTTTTGTTTGGGTTCTTTCTGCGCAGCAACTAGAAAGCTGACCGCAACACCTAGCCATAACGGCTATTAAAAAGTATGGGAGTGAGAAACCAACTGTGGTCAGAACAGAATAAAATGGACATTTCCTGAAGACCATGTACTTTGAGGTGTGTCTTTATCTGGCTGTGCATTGTGGTGCATATTTGTTACTCTAGCGCTTTGTGAAGCAAGTTTGAGGCCAGCATGGGCTAGATAGAGGAGTACTGTTTAAAAAATGTGTACTTTTGTCACCATTATTATAGGAAAAGAATATAATAGCTTTCTTTATTCTCTAGGAGAAAAACCAAACCTGAGCGAGAATAAACAACTTATCAAAGTGTCAAAGCTTGTTTTCCCATCTGCAAAGCACTGTTTAATGAAAAACCTTTTTTCAGTTTTTCTGGTTTTATTTAAGCACAATTCAAACGCACAGGAGCCATCTATTCATTTTCCTCACTGCGCAGCCTGGCGTTGGGGTTGGTGACTCTAACGGCCAGCTGGGCTGCTCTTTCCACGATGGCCTTGCGGTTCTTTTTTTTATTTTATTTTATTTTATTTATTTATTTTCAAGCAGAGAGAGAGAGAGAGAGAGAGAGAATGCACCAGGGCCACCACCGTGTGGGTCTGGCTTATGTGGAACCTGGGGAATTGAACCCAGGGCCTTAGGCACTAGAGGCAAGTGCCTTAACCGCTGAGCCATCTCTCCAGCCCTGGCCTTGCGGTTCTTGGAAGACACGTTGTGAGCGATCTCAGTGCAGTAGGATTGGTTGCACATCAGGAGCACTTGCAGCTCCTTGACGTTGTGGACCAGGGACTCCCAGAAGCCACTGGGCAGCGTGTGTTTGGTCTTCTTGCTGCTCCCGTAGCCAATGTTGGGCATCAGGATTTGCCCTTTGAATCTTCTCCGCACCCTGGTGCCAATACCTCTGGGTTTCCGCCAGTTATGCTTGATCTTGACATATCGGTCTGACTGGTGCCGGATGAGCTTCTTGGTCCTCTTCTTGACGATCTTGGGCTTCACCAGAGGCCTGAGGGCAGCCATGATGCTGAGCCGGAGATGGCAGCCAGCTCTGTCTTCTTGTTTGTTCAGAGTTCATAGCTGCCTTGAAGGATAGACTCAATTTTGATCTGGCTGGTTGAATCTAATTATGCAATTCTCAAGGAAGGTAAGCCATCTTATACAAACATGTCTTCACTTTCCAGACAAACTCTTGAGAAAACCACTGTTCAGAGGTCATGGCTACTCATGCGGGACAGTAGGTCATCAGCTCGATTCCTCCATGGCCTCAAGGGGAAAGACAGAGAATATCATTATAGCTTTCCACATTAAAAACTGTTTTGTCTTTGCATACTCATCCAACTAGGAACACAATTCAGTTTTTACCGGGTAGGAAAATCTGGTTATATCTCAGATTTTCTCAAGAATCCTGAAGATGATTGGCAATTTGAGTTTGGACCTGTGATCTTGCTTCTGTCGTTACTGGCAAAATATTCGTGGTGTTTTGCCAGCTTCCCACTCTGGAAGCTCGTGTGGTGTCACCGTGCCATCATACCTGCCGGAGAAGCAGGTAGCTCAGCACCTGCAGGCTCTCCTACCCCTCCCTTCCCCCAAGCACAGGCCATTCCTCTTGCTTTCAACCCACAGGAATCTGACCTCATTAGACTGCAGGGCCTGAGTCTCATTCTAGGTTTTTCATTGTCGTTTCTTACATGTGTGTGCATATGTGTTCATATGTGTATGGGCATACTTGCGTGTGCAGGTGTGTGATCTGCCGGTCTCTGCTTCTCCAGTGCTGGTATTGCAGATAAGATTAGATGGCGCACAACGCTTCGGGTGGGTATTGGCGATCAAGCTCAGGTTCTCATGCTTCCAAGGTAAGCTCTCCATCCACTGAGCTACCTCCTCCCTTCTCAAAAAGAAAAGAAAAAAACTTTCGACTTTATTCTTGGCAAGGTGAAGCTCAGACTCAAACCAAAAAATTGCCAAACCAAGCCAGGCGTGGTGGTGCATACCTTTAATCCCAG
>PVHP010055380.1:0-10173 GCA_004024765.1 Zapus hudsonius | reverse complement strand
CTATAAATGCATAACTTGGATCCCCTGTGAACCCTGCTTTTATGCAACTCAGATGAGTGAGCCCAACATCCATAGTCCATAAAGTAGCCTTAAAGGGTATCCAAGCCAGTTTTCCTGGGAACACAAAATGCACTGGGGGAAATGAAGAGGCAATAGTAGTTTTTGTGTGAGAGGCTGCCACCGTGTGGCTCAATGAAGAGTACACCCAGTCTGACTGAAGCCACTGTGGCTGGTGGTATCCACCTTTTAAACAATCTTTCTGGAAGTGTCTCCAAGTTTCTGTAACAAGACGTTACCAAGCTTGGGCTTATCAGAGGCCATGAAAGTATGTGTCCACTTACTCAAAATGTAACTTCATTCATTACATTCTCGTTGCTGGCGGAAAATATCCAATCAGAAACAGTTTATGGAAAGAAAGGGGTTTAATTAAGTTTACCATTCCAGAGGGTAGAGTCCATCATGGCAGGGAAGGCATGGCAGGCAGGAGCAGGAAAGCAGTACCACACATCACATCAGCATGGAGGAAGACAAGAGAGAGAAAGAGAGAACAGTGAGTAGGGCCAGGCTGCGACACCTCAAGACCCATCCCCATTGACACACTTCCTCCAGAAAGACTCCATCTCCTTCCAGAACAGTGTCACCAGATGTGGTTTGAGTCATGAAACACGTGAGCCCATTTGGGGTGGGAGCACTTTGCGTTCAAACCACCACATTCTGCCCCTGACCCCCATAGGCCCAGGGCCATCCCATGACACAAAGTGCATCCATTCCAACTTAAAAGTCCTCACAAGCCTTCACTAGGCTCAACACTATTTGAAAGCCAGAAGTCCAGTCTCATCTGAAACCCAAGGTAGTCTCTTAACTGTGAGCCTTATAAAACCAAAACACAAGTTACACACTTCCAGTATGTAGTGGCACAGAGTCAACATTTCCATTCCAAAATGGAGAGATGGGGTCACAGTAGAGAAAAACTGGACCAAAACCTAGCAGGCAAACATCAAATCCCACAGCTCCATGTCCAGTATCTGGGACTTGTGATAAAATCTTCTAGGCTCTGAGGACTAAAGTTCCCAGAAAAGCTAGGCACCTGCTGCACCTACTTCCAGGAAGGCTGAGTGGACTGAGAGAACCCCTATGACCACAGAGAGGTGGACTGTCACAGGGCCAGAGCCACATTACCTGGGGCTATCTTTAGCCCCTCAACAGCCATTATTGCCCTCCTCTGTGTCTCACCTAACATCCACGTGACCGTGACCATCAGTTGAGCAGGTGCCACCTGCTAGGTGCCACTAGCAGACCATCAGCTTCCACCAACCCAAGGGCTAAGAATGGCATCAGAGAGCATCTGAAGCCTATGGTGCAGGCTTCCCTGCCTTCCCGATGGCCAGCCAATGTGTTTGAGAAGTGCCTTGATTTATGACTTTCTTCTGTATCTATAAAACCTTCATGAGGGCTGGAGAGATGGCTTAGCGGTTAAGGCATTTGCCTGCAAAGCAGAAGGACCTGAGCTCAAGTCCCCAGTGTCCACATAAAGCCAGATGCACAAGGTGGCTCATGTATCTGGAGTTCATTCGCAGTGGCTGGAGGCCCTGGTGTACCCATTCTTTCTCTCTCTTTCTCTGCTTCTTTCTCTCTGTCAAATAAATAAAATATTTTTTAAAAATCTTCATGAAACTGTTAGCACATTGGAACATGGACTTGGGGCAACCTAAATCTATGTTCCTGGGCCATGGGCACTCCTATTAGGCTCCAGAATAAGCTATCTTTTATCCCCTTTGAGGGGAGAGCTGTGTCTTTTGCATCAACAGCTCCAAAAGGCTTGACTAGCCACAGCCCTCCAGTGTGCTGCCTGTAGCCTCTCTCGTAACCTGGTTCCCTCTCTTACTGACAGCTTTTCTGGTGGACATCCATGGTCCTGGCATCTCTGACATCCTGGGGTCTCCATGACAACTTAGAGGTCACCTGCCCAGCTTCACAAGCATCCCATAGGAGCCTCTGGGGCCTCTGTGTTCCACGGAGAGCTAAGAAGAAGACAATAACAATAAGGAATGTGAGGGAAATGCACACCAGAGGGGAGGAGGCTGCGTTAGGAAAAGAGGTGCCACTTTAATACCTAGAAGGTGGGAGCAGAGAACAGCATGAGAAAGAGGTGGCTTTTCAGGAACAGAGAGAAGAAGTCAGAGAGGCTGGAGGAAGGAGCGAGGGAAGGTCAGTAGGTCATCTGAAGCAAGATTCCACTGAGTGGGATTCATAATCCATAAGCAGCCTCACGGGTTGCGTCCTAAGAGTTGCAATGAAAATGTTGCCTATATTCGAAGTACAATGGGAATCACTGGAACATTCGAAGCAAAGTTGGAATGAGGGTGAGGAGGCATGACCTGTCTTTCCTTTGGTAGAGAAATACCCACTGCATGTGGGTACCATTTTAAGAAAACTCCAGCCCTGTCCTCAAAGGGCACCTGGGATTTAGTGAAAACACAGTTCAGGCAGACAGATCTGAGTTCAAGTCCCAGCTTCCCACGGCTCCATGCTGTGTGACTCAGGCATCTTCGCTGAACTTCCATTTTCTCAATGAAAGGAGAAGTGTAGTTTGCTGCAGAGCTGGCGGCCACCACGATGGTTTGAATGTGTGCTGTGTTCACTTTTCCTGGGGAGATGGGAACAAACATTTATTCAGCCCAGCTAGGCCTCAGGCAACAGAACACAGTACAATTCTAGCAAACCGATGAATTTGGTTTGGGTTACTTACAGAGCAGAGGTGAGGGGTTGGTTACGTACAGGAGTCTGGGAGACCCCAAAACAGCTGTCTCATTGCAAATATCCCACCCCATGATGGATGGTGACCTTGTGGAACTGCATTATTGAGGCCTCCTTTCAGCTAGCCTTCCACTTCTAGCATGATCTAGCATCTCCCATGAGCACCTGCGGCTGCAGTGGAGCCCTGGCTGGGATTTCAGGAAGGGATCACATGACTCTCTACCTTCCTTCCTCCCTCTCCTAGGGAATGTCAATAGCTCCATTACCACAGACCCACCATCACTGAGCAGTTCTCCTCAAGTACCTTTGCCATAGGAAGCAGGCCAAGGCATTCCCCACTCCAAGATGGCGTCATGTCATGGCTAGAGGGAAAAAACATATTATAACACTATCATTTAAATAGGTGCCCCAAAGGTGTGTGAGCGGGAGGCTTGGCCTTCCATGATGGTGTCAGGTGATGGAATCTGTAAGAAGCAGAGCCAAGCTGAGGGTCCTCTTCCTTCCTCTCTCACATATGATGTCCTCTATACAATCCCTCCATCACGACACTATCTGCCCCAAGGTCCATACCAGGTACCCAACAGGTGGGCCACCTGACTGTAGACCTTCAGCTTCCAAATCTGTAAACTAAGCAAACTTCATTGCTTTATAAAGTATCCAGCCTCTGACTTTGTTATAGCAACAGAAAATAGACCAATACAGAAGACACAAACAGCTGTGATATTTGTGATGTTATAGACGGTGCCTGTCCGGTGCACTGTAATTGTTATGTTATAAGACACACATGTCTCTTAACAAAGAGGAGGAAGGGTGTATAACTCAAAACAGGAAGTCATGAGGTTAGTACAGAAGCTATCTGATCACGGTCACATTAACTACCAACCAAGAGCATTGAAACTTTATAATAATGACCCGATCAAAGTGATCTTGCATTGCTTCCCTAGAGTAGAAAACATTTTGGCCATGGATGTGACATCTATAATAAGAATAATGATCAATTAAATACATTTTCAAACTAGAATTTATAGATTAATGAAAGTACAGATGAACCGCTACCCAAGACACTAAACAATACCCTTTAAGGGGTAGACATAAAGAGATTACAAAAAGGATAATAAAATATTCATAAAAATAATAATACCTAACAGGCCTATCAACTTTTAAATAGCCTAGTGTAGCCTACTGGCTCACATAGGTTGACTATAGATTATAAGAACTACAGCAAGGTGTCTTCTCAGCTTCCAGGTGCTTTCCTGATGTAGATGTCATTCATACAATAACTCGGCATGAGAAAAGTGCTCCGTACAGAGAGGTGGATCAAGCTCATCGTAGTAGCTAGAATGTATGTCCCCATAGACTCAGGTATATTATTAAGAGGAGTTTACAGCCCTGTGTGGAGGCACATGACTTTAATCCCAGCACTTGGGAGGAAGAGGTAGGAGGATCGCCATGAGTTTGAGAACACCCTGAAATTGCATAATGACGGTCAGCCTGAGCTAGAAAGAGACCCTACCTCAACAAACCAAAAAAACTGAGTGTACAGCTTCAGCCCTTAGCAAGCAGACTCCTGCTATAGGATAGAGGTGGGGGTGTGGGGCAGATCCTAGAGTCTAGCCCCAAGGTGTGCTGGGATCAGATTTCCAGCCCAATGGTTTGAGCTCTGCCTGGGTCTTTGCTGCTTGCTGCCCCTTAGTGCTTGCTGCTTTGGGTTTTCACAGACTGCTTGGTTGTTTTTCTCTGCCAGGATGTCTGGAAGCACCTTCTTTCACAACTGATGGAACTTCCCCTGGATCTGTAAGCTTGAATAAATCCCTCCCTCCCATAAACTGTGTCTGTTTGTATGTTCACCCCAGCAGCTTCCTGAAGCTGTCTACAACAGCCATGTGTTGTAACTAGTTAGCTGGGGACACAGGCCCAAGAGAACATAGAGGTCAACCTGCTCGGGCCAGAGGCAACTCCAGTGTGACTGATGGTGGTGATCAGGAACAGCCCCCTCTTCTTCCTCCTCCATTTTTCTTGGGCATTTTCCCTACGCTCATGGGTTCTTTCCAAACCTAAGCTCTCCTCCCTGACCCACCAACTAATCAATGTCCTCCATCCCCATCTGGACTTGGCCAGTGAGGCCATCCCAACTGGATGTCTAATTTGTAAGAAGCCCCAATCCAAGCCATCATGTTGACTAATGACCCACCCAGGATCCCACTTAACCCAGGAGCTTTTGTGCTTCGTTTTTTCTTCACTTTCTCTTCTGCATGTCTCCACCTGTCAATCCTTCGTGAGTTGTAAGACAATGAGCTCAAAAGCCACTGGCTAAGCCAGGCGTGGTGGTGCACACCTTTAATCCCAGCACTCGGGAGGCAGAGGTAGGAGGATTGCCGGGAGTTCAAGGCCACCCTGAGACTACATAGTGAATCCAGGTCAGCCTGGACTAGAGCAAGACCCTACCTCAAAAAACAAAACCAAAAAAAGCCACTAGCTAAGAGAATTAGAATGACCATTGCATGTCCATCACTCTAACTCCTAAGCTACACCCATCAGAGCCCAGAGGGGCTCTGTCACTCTCAAAACTAGTAACACTCTATAGCAACATATATCTCCCATATGTTCTTTACTATATCCATAGATTTGTTAAAAAGCCAAGAGCACAGCACCTCTAGGTGGGAAGACAAATTTGTATCAATTTGTAAAGACTCCCACAAAGCAATTTAAATAGTCCAGCACAATCAATATTATCCTCCTGTCATGGTTTGCTCCAGGTGTCCCCCACAAACAAATGTGTCCTGAATGATCCATCCCCAGCTGATGGCAGTTTAGATATTGGAACTTCACTGGAGCTGTGCTGTTGGGGGCGGGCTTATGGGGTTGTAAGCCAGCTTCCCCTTTCCAGTGTTTGGCATACCTTCCTGCCATTGTTTGCGGTGATGTCCACCCTCTGCTCATGCCATCGTTTTCCCTGCCAGGATGGAGTCTCCCCTCAAGTCCGTAAGCCAAAATAAACCCATTCCTCCACAAGCCACTTTTGTTTGGGTTCTTTCTGTGCAGCAACAGAGTAAGTTGGCTACAACACCTCCCAAATGAACCATGCAAATCGTGACTCTTTAACTACATCTTATATAAGGAAATATTAGGGGCAGAGAAGAAACAAGTTAAAGAAGAACTCAGAAACGGGAAGTGGACAAAGCCAAGACCAAGCACCACTTGTAAATTCAGGAATTTTCCATGCTCATCAGATGACAGACAGATACCCAGGACGGACAGACACCCAGGACAGTGACAGACAAAATCATGGCGATAGGGATGCCTACACCCAAAAAGGAAGCCCAAGACTCATAGGATTATTTGGGTCTTTCAACCAATATAATTTATATCAAAATTACAAGGAAGTCCCAGGACTTCATATGGGGAGAAAAGCAGAAATGAGTAACCAGACATCAATGGACTCTGCCCATACCTTCCACAAGCTACATTAGTCCACCCATAATGCCAACGAAGATTAAAATCCATGGTGAATTATGGCACCTGGTCCTTGTGCACCAAAGAGCTAAAATATGATTGTGTTCCAGGGTTCTGGACAACTAACTTTCTATAGGAACCTGATAAGTAGATGTGTTTGGAAAAATATGTTTGGCTAATTTAGGAGGCATTTAAAGACATGAAGCCCCTGACAGCTAAGGGCCTGTCACACTCAGAATTGGCAGGTATCCAAATTGACCCGGAGCTCTGGTCCTGGAAGTAGTACCTAGAGAGCAAGGGTGCTGGCTTCAGGGCCAACAGGGGCCCTCACAGAGAGAGACTTGCCAGGGTTCGTCCTGAGGGAACAATCTATCCATCCAACATCAGGAAATGGGGTCCTGCCTGTCGGCCTCCATGGCTGGAGCAGTGACCTTTTCATCACTGGAACAAAACACCTGACCAAAAAGCAGCTCGTGGGAGGAAAGGGTTTATTTCAGTTTACAGTTTTAAGGAGATGTTTCATCACAGCATGGCAGAGCAGGAGGCAGAGGAGGAGGATTGCTGTGAGTTCAAGGCCAGCCTGAGACTTCATAGTGAATTCCAGGTCAGCCTGGGCTAGAGTGAGACCCTACTTCAGAAAAATCAAAAAAGGGGAAAAAATAAATTAGAAAAAGAATTCCACCCTATCAACTTATTGGGATGAACTGAAACCATAGGGCACATGGGCATATTCCAATCACATCAGGATCACCAGGCCCAAGAGTTTATCAGAAGTAGCAGACCAGGAAAGGGTGTCACTCCCTCACCTGGACCCTCCAAAAGAAGCGCCGTGATGGCCCTCGTTGCCCGTCATCTGACCACAGGGTGTGTGTGTCCAGGAGTTCCAGCTGTTCCGGGCCCTTCAGCTCTCCTCCATCCACTTCTGATGCTGCCTGCTCAACTGTTGTCTGCCCGTCTGCACCAGCCATCTATCCGTCCATCCATCCATCCATTTGTCTGTGCCCAGTCCTGCCCTTCACTCTACCTGTTTCTGGAGCTGAGCTGCAGCCTGACTCTGCTCCTACTGCCTGCAGACCTCCAGTTGCTGTGTGCAGACTCCTGCATCTCTAACTTGAACCCTTATGTGCTCATTCTGCAACCTTCACAGGCACATGTATAGACATACTTACTGTGGAATGTGCATGTGTGATTTGAGCATTAACGTTAGTATTGAAGGCTGGAATAAGGGCTGGAGAGATTGCTCAGTGGTTAAGGTGTTTTCTTGCAAAGCCTGATGGTCTGGGTTCAATTCCCCAGTACCTACATCCATAAAGCCAGACCCACAAAGTGAAACATGGAGTTCCTTTGCAGTGGCAGGAGGCCCTGGCATGCCCATCTTCTCTCTCTCCATGTGATCCAGAAATTCCATTTCTGGAAATATACCCTAAAGAAGCAAACACAAAAACTTTGAGCAGGCATTTGGAGACAGTATTATCCACAACAGCCCAGAGGTGGACAATCCAAGCCATCATACATGACTGAAGAAAGACTGTGTGCAGACCATACAGTCAGGACTGGGTGATGGCTCCATGGTTAAAGTACTTGCCACACACGTGTGAGTACTCAGACCCCAGGGAAAAGCCTGATACTCCAGCAGGCATCTGGAAGGAAGGCAAAGACAGGAGAATCTGCTAGAAGCCTGGGGGCCAGCTAGCATGGCGAACAGAGCAACGAACAAGAGACCCTGCCTCCAATGAGATGGAAAGTGAGTAAGGACTCCTCGGGGCGGTGGCACACACACACATGCACACACACATCATGCACGACACATTGTGCACACACACATCATGCACACACACATAATGCATACACACACATGCACACACATCATGCACACACATACATCATGTGCACACACATGCACACATACATATGCACACACATCATGCATGAACACACATACACACCACCAACCTGGGACTACAGAGTGGGTTCCAGGACACTGCCTTGAAAACAAAAAAAAAAAAAACATTTTTTATTCTTTTTTTGAGACAGAGAGAAAGAGAGAGAGAGAGAGAGAATGGGAATGGGCGAGCCAGGGCCTCTTGCCAGTGCAAACTCCAGACCTACGCACCATAGTTCACATCTGGCTTTCCATGGGTGCTGGGGAATCAAACCCAGGCTGGAGGCTTTGCAAGCAAACACATTTAACCACTGAGCCATCGACCCAGCCAACATGTGTGTTTTTCTTGTTTCATTTTTTTTGGAACATTCCTGATTTATATATAAAAATCCCTTTGCCATGAAGATGTTGTAATCATCATCTTTTCTGGGGCTGAATACCTGAATAATGTAAGAAAATATTTTTTGAAAGAAAAAAAAAAGATGAAGGAATGAAGGACATGGAGATAACAGCATCACATCTGCTGTGGACAGAACAGGACAGGAGCCAACTTTGATTTCCTGAGCTGGGTCCCCCAGGAGGAGGAGGAGCTCCATATGCAGGCTCTCTTGGGCAGGGTCTCTTCCCCTCTGGGAAGCTGGGAGGCTGGCTGGCTCAGAGTTCCTCTGGCTTTTGTGGTCTGTCCTTCTGCCTTATTAGGCAGACTTGCTGGGTGTCCAGCATGAGGTAAGAGGAGGAGAGAAGCCAGCCAGTCAACAAGACACCATACAGCACATGGCGATGTGACCAGAGGGCACTTGCATGTGGTGGTTGTGCTTCAGGAGAAGGTGATTGATGGAGATTTGCTGGGTCAGTGAGAACCCTGGTCCCTAGTCAGTGAGGATGGTTTAGTAAAGAGTCCACTCGCCAAGACGTGGGCAGCGCCTAGGTACCCAAGAACAGGGTGCTTTGCCCAGGGCTTACAACCATAATGTTACCTTCCCTCGATGAAAAATTGTATAGGGAAGGTGGCCCTGAAGTGGATGGAGGCAGGATTCAGACCTTTCTCCTGCCAGGGCCTCCCCAGCCCTGTCCAATCCCAGGACAGGAAGCTTGCTTGTAGACCATCTAGACCAGCCTCTTGCCAGAGCTCTGGCATCGAAGGAGGGAAGAAAGGAAGGTTAATCTGGGACCCAGTCAGGAAAGGTACTAAGGGCTTCTTGGCCTGGAGGGTAACCCCTGCTTAGTGGCTATAAGAACACTGACTTACAGCCTGAACTTACCATCTGTTCGTGCATTTTTTAAGTATTTTTCAATTATTTATTTGCAAGCATAAAGAGATAGAGAAAACAGAGACAGACTGAGAGAACGGGCACGCCAGGGCCTCCAGCCCACTAAAAACAAATTCCAGATGCATGCACCACTTTGTGGGTCTGGCTTTATGTGGGTATTGGGGGAATCAAACAGGGGTCATTAGACTTTGCAGGCATGCGCATCAACCACTGAGCCATCTCTCCAGCCTCATTCATTTTTGGATCGCTCATTCATCCATTACTGGCCAGCATCTTAGTGGCTGGGTACGTAGCCAATGTTAAGAGGCACTGGGGGAAGAAATGTGAATCAGCCCTCACCACCTGTAGTGAGGATGTCAAGTGTGCTGTGTGGGGGCAGCCATGGGCTTCCAGCCAGCTGCTCTGTGAATCCAGAAGCTGCTCTCAGTTGAGTCATCTGTAAAATCCACATCACTCCCTTCCTGCCCTCCCCACCCAGGTGTTCTGAGAATTTAAAACAAAAAATGTCTGAAAAACATGGGGCACAGTTCCAGGCAAGAGTCAGCCCTCCACCATGGAGATCAGCGACCTTGTTAACTACAAGTCCCCCTGCCACTTCTGGGCTCCACCGCTGTTCAAGTGAGTCCTCAGTCCTCACAGACGCTGAGTCCAGGACTTGATGTGGGGTACAATAACCAATACTTATATCCGGAAGGCAGTACCAGCAGTTAAATGCAAGTGCCTTTAACTGCTCAGCCTCTTGGGGCCCATACTTGAAGTCTTGTGTGTGTGTGTGTGTGTGTGTGTGTGTGTGTGTGTGTGTGTGTGTGT
>PVHP010055379.1:0-10166 GCA_004024765.1 Zapus hudsonius | reverse complement strand
GAGTGGCCATCTTTGTGTCTATCACAAGACCCATATTCACAGCCAATCCTCTTCCAGTGACAGTTTGCTCTTGAGATAGCAGTTAATCTATGTTGAATAGGATGGTGATTTAGAAACTTCTGGACCCTTTTCCATATCCCTCATGCTCTCCTCAGCATCTATGGCATATTTGGTACTTTAGACCCAGCTCTCCTGAGCTACAGGCTTGAGGAGAAGGAGCAGGGGAAGCCGGTTAGAACCAGTGCTCACTCATCTTCAGATAAGGGACTAGTATCCATGGAGCCCAGAGAAGGATTTGGAGGCCACAAGCCAGGCAGGGGAGAAGACTGGGCCAAAGGTGCTATCTTATAGTCCCAGGGTTGCTGTCACAAAGTACCACCAACTGAGTAGCTTAAAACAAAACACCAAAAATTATTCTCATAGTTCTGGATGTTAGAGGTACAAACCAAGTTGCTGACTAGACCATTCTCCCTCCAGAGTCTCTAGTAGAGGGTCCTCCTTCACCTTTCCTGCTTCTAGTGGCCTTAGTTTACAGCAGCTCCAGTAACTATAGTGCCTGCCTCACTCTTCACTTGGCCAGCTTCCTGTATCTGTTTCTGTGTCAGAATTCCCCTTTTCTTATAAAAACACAAGTCACATAGAGTGAAAGGCTCACCATCCACGTTAGTCCTATTTCTACACAATTTCATATTCTATAGCACTGAGAACACCATTTTAGAGGGCACAAACCAACCCATAATAGTTTTAACTTGAGATAAAAGGCCCAGGGAAGTTGGATCCTGTGGGACACTCCAGGAGGACTCTGGAGTGTAAATTAACTTCGGAGTTATCCTAACCCACTGAAAGACAAAGTGTAAGAAGGAAGCTTCAAGGCTATAAAAGAAAAAAAAAGGTAAAGGGAAGGTTTCCTATGAACTAGCAATGGCCTTTAGCCTGCACAGGCTGTGAGCAGGGGAGAGGAAGCAGGAGGATGGAGATGAGGAACCATTGATGTGCAGCTTTGTGCTTCTCATCCCGTCACTTCCCCTCCCAGCTTCCCATATTCTTCAAGCCTTGGCTGTCCCTTCTCAGGTTGACATTCACCTGGCTTTGCTTGTAGGATCAGCAACTGGAGTCTCTCATAGAGAACCAGTTTGAGAAAAGAACCCACAAACCTGGGCTTACAGTAATGTCGCCTAGATAGGTGCTCCTGCTGGGAGGTTCACTGTGTCTTGGTTTGCTTTTCTTTTGACTTGCAGAGACATCTATGGAAGACAAATCCATTTCGTCAGTCTAGTGAGGTGTTTCTGGGAGGTAAAGGCAGGTTAAGAACACACTTATCACAGGTGTGGGGTAAGGAAACAGGATGCAGAGTGGTGAAAGTGGCTCTCTGAAGGGAGGCTGCTGTGAGACCCTGAGCTTTAACCTTTGGGGGGGGTGGCTGGCTGGGTGCCAGTGTATTTGATTGGGTTGGGTTGAGTGGGAGCTTTGCAGCAGTACTTCTCTGTTCTTTCAGCCTTTCGGTGCATTGAGGCCGTGCAGGTTCGCTGTGCTCAGGACCTGCTGGTGGTGCAGTGGCAAAGCTCTGCTCCAGATATGGACACCTGGATGATCGAATGGCTACCAGATTTGGACTTGGAGCTTGCTGCCATTTCCTGGGAATCCGTGTCTCGGGTCAGGAACTGGTCCATCCAGCAAGGTAGCTGGCTCAGAACGCAGAGGCTCCCTTGTGTGGGTTTTGGTTTCAGATATCTTGATCACATTGGAGAAATGTCAGAGTAGTTTGGGTCCCATGTGTCCTGCCTAGGATGCACTCTTCCTAGGATTCTAGTTGTCTGTTGAGAGCTCAGCTCTTTCCCCAGGGACTGCCATTGAGAAGAGCCTTCTGTTCAGGTCCCTTCCCCACATAAGACACGTAAGTGAAGCCTTCCCCTTTGAATCCACCTCTCTAGCTGCTTGTCAATGGCATCTGTGTGAAGAAATATACTAGCCAGACATGGTGCACATATCTACAATCCTGGCACTCGGGAGGCTGTTTGAGGCCAGTCTGGGCTATTTAGTGAGACTGTGCCTCTAAACCAACCAACAATAACATCATCGTGGAGCCGCATTCCTGTTTAAGTTCTCTGCAGTGATCCCCACATCACATAAAATCAGTGAGGGAAGGGGGAAGGGCTCTCTTGTATTTTCCTGGGTAGCTCTACAATTCCATTAGTCATTTAGAATTTAGCTCTTAGAGTTATTAGAAGGTTTTAGAAGAGTAGACAGTAGAGATCATCCAACTCAGCCAATCTGCTTATTTCCAGATGAAGAAACTAAACATGGACTATCTTACGTAAGACTCAATCCACCATTCCTTCCACTCTTCCATGCTGTGCACTTAGGCTGCTTTTTTTTTTTTATTTCAGATAAGCTAAAACCTTTCATATGCTATAACATATATGTGTATCCAGTGTTGCAAGACCAAATTGGAGAGCCATATTCCATCCAAGCTTATGCCAAAGAAGGTGGTATGTATGGACCAGCCTGGAGGGAAGGGAAACATGGCCCCTCCAACATTCAAATGAGGCTGTGTGTGCCTGCAGCTCATTCAAGGTTGTCATGCCTTTATTTTTACCTCCAGCTGTGTATTTCTGATCCAATTGGCATCAGGTTATAAGGCACTAAATTTTAAAGGTGACATTACAGTTAAGCTTCTTGTTTTTGGGAGGAAAGGATTTATTTTGGCCTACAGTCTCAAGGGGAAGTTTCATGATGGCAGGGGAAAGGACAGCATGAGCAGAGTCTGGACATCACCTCTGCCACAGCTGGTGGACAGCAGCAGCAGGAGAGTGAGGCAAACTCTGGTGAGGGAGAGCTGGCTGCAACACCTGAGCCTGCCCCCAACAACACACCTCCTCCAGCAAGGCTCCAATTCCAAAAATACCATCAGCTGGGGACTTAGCATTCAGAACACATGACTTTATGGGGGACACCTAATTTCAAACCACCATAGGTGTCTAGACATAAGAGATAGAAACTCCAATATTTACATTCTACAAATGGAAAATTGGGACACAGAGAGGTGAAATAACTTGTTCAAAATCACAAAGAATCAGTATAAATAGAGTTGTAACCCGGGCTGGAGAGATGGCTCAGAGGTTAAGGCACTTGCCTCCAGTGCCTAAGGCCCCTGGTTCAATTCCCCAGTACCCACATAAGCCAGATCCACAAGGTGGTGACCCTGGTGCTCTCTCTCACTCCTGTATCTCTCTGCTTGAAAATGAATAAATAAAATTCATTTAGAGTTGTAACACAAAAGAACATTTAATTAAGACCAGTTTGAGGATCCTACAGAGTTCATCATAAATTTAGCATGTTGTAAATTATTCTTAATTATGAAGCAACAAGCAAAGGCTTCACTCGTGCATTACTCAGACTTTATTTGATTTTTTTGAACGTTAACATCTTCCAGAGTCAATATTGGAAAATCTTTCCTGCTTTGCAAAGTAGTCCACAGGAGGTGAGTCTTCAACTGACCACAGCTACACTTCATGGATAGGAATGAATGCTGGGTGCCAGTTGGAGTGAGAGATATATCAGGATACTTTTCCCCTGATTCCCATATGCCTTATTACACTTAAGATGCGTGACTGCAGAAAACAATCTCTCTAAACAAGTTGACTCATCAGGTCCCAGTTCAGCCTCCAAATCCCACTTCCAGCATTGCGGTTTTGGTCCAAGGGCTGGCAGAGATGGTTGGGGAAGGATCTGCTGGGATGTGACTCGGCTTTGATCATTTATCTCCCTGCTCTCTCAAGCTCCATTAGAAGGTACCATGACCAAGGTAGAGAACATTGGCGTGAAGACAGTCACAGTCACATGGAAGGAGATTCCCAGGAGTCAGAGAAGTGGTGTCATCAACAACTGCACCATATTTTACCAAGCCGAAGATGGGAAAGAACTCGGTACGTGTGCTTATAGTCAAATTGGGCAAACTTAACCCCTCAGACAGATGAGATGGATAGACACGACACAGAGTGGCACTCATGGCTGTGACCTGAAACCTTATCTTCTCCTTAGCTTCTTTGTGCCTCTCTGAAACAGGGGCGGAGCTTCCAGTGGTGCAGTTGGTTAGCACAGTACTTCTATGAAATAGGGTCATGCGCACCACCTCATGAGTTAGAAATTAACGAAGATAGAAGTGACAGTTATCAAGATGCCTTTAGGAGTGAGAGGAGTTGTTACAATTTCTTCTAGGTAGTCACTGAATAAGTTAACCCTTTCCCATGGAGTTCTCTGGCCATTATTGTGGGAGAGATATGGCCAGCTAAAGATAGTAGGGTGGGTAAGGGTGCAGATCCTGTTTGATGGCACTTACATCACAGCAGACTTCTTCACCATGAGTTCTACTGCCCATGACCAAACATGCTTTTCTTTTTGTCCACAATGTCTCCGGAAATACTAAATGATGGGTTATACTTGGACTCCTATTTAGGCTAAATTTTGTCTGTTCTAGTATAATACACATAGAGGTTAACACTGTGAGCCTTTGAAGGAGAACTGTTTAGTGGTAGCAAAGTGCATTCACCATATTGCACCACCATCACCTCCCTTTTCAGAACTTTCCTGTTCCCACCCCAAATAGAAGCTCTCGTCTCCTTCATCAGTTGCTGTCCATTCCCTCCTTCCACTAGGATATTGCTGTGTCTTGAAAGAGTGCCTATTCAGAACGTTTCAAAACTACACTCAGGGCTGAGAGTGTAGCTCAGGGGTTAAGAGCTAACCTAGCATGTACCAGGACTGGAAGAAATTGAAGTCATACAATGTGTGGTTTTCCTACGTCATCACATAGAGGAATACTTGATTTGAAGTGGCATTTCATTCATTGATTCGTCCCTAATCATTAGGGGTGCTGAATATCTCAGCATGTAGTTGTTGGCACTTGTGTATCTTCTTTGGAGACATGTTTTCTTAATGTCTTCACCCATTTTAACATTTGGCTGTCTGTTGTTGCATTATAAGAATTCCTCACATGTTGTGGGTATAGCCTCCTTATCAAATGTACGATTTGCAAGTATTTTCTTCAGTGTTGTGGATGGATAGCTGTTTTGCTCTCAGTCTTTTGATGAACAAAAGCTTTTAATTTTAATAAAGTTCAATCTAATCTATTTTTTTCTTTTGTTTGCACTTTTGGGATCATATTTAAGAAACCATTTAAAATTCAAAGTCATAAAGATTTATTGAAGTTGTCTTAAAGCTTTTGCTCTAATATTTTGATCTTTGACCCGTGTTGGTAGGTTTAAGTATAAATGAAAGACCGCCAGCTGGAAATACAAGTTTGAAGGCTCTTAGTGATCCTTACTAAAGTGCATGTTCTGTCTGGCTTGGCTGTGGTGTTTGTTTTCTGTTTTTTCCCTTTAGCTCAGACAGTCAACTCCAGCATCCTGCAGTATGACCTGGAGTCTCTGACACGACAGACCTCTTACACTGTGCAGGCGATGGCCAGCACCAGAGCCGGGGGCACCAATGGGACCAAGATAAACTTCAAGACACTGTCAGTCAGTGAGTACTTCCTCTAGGCCTCATTTTGGAATTTACATTAGGTGAGTCAGAAGTGCCATTTGGAAGGCAGTGCCCGAGTGAGAAGAGCCACTGTCTCTGTGTCACTCACCTTCCTGGACAAATGATATGGTGAGGCAGGAGGCAGGCACACTGAGGGCTGAAGGTACAATGACTGGTCCTGTTGCTCCTTGCCAATAGGAAGACCCTTAAGAAGAAGAATCTAATTAATACCGTCTTCAACCTCAGCAGCTTGGGTTGTCCCCAGGTTCACAGATACTAGTTTCTGAATGTCAGAATTTACCGTTCAGCAGAGATTTCAGGAAACCTTCAGTTGGTCCAGGTCTACTGACCCATTCTAGCAGGAGACCTAATTGTTATCATCTGTGGAGTTGCTGAGCAACAGTTTGATATGTTCAATGGGGAGCAAGAAGAATTTAATAAATATAACCAGTAATATAAAATTTAATCATTTTAAGAGGAGGATGTTTTAAGAGGGAAGATGAGGAGGCAGGATAAGGAGGGAGATAAAGGGGGAAAAAAGACTGGGAAAAGCAGGAAAACTTAAGTTCGCCAGGTTTTTGACATAGACTTGATTTTTAAGGACATAGGAAACTATTTCACTTAGGTTATAAATGAAGAAACATTGCCAGGTTTTACAATGACCAGTATAAGCTAGGAAATATCTTCTTGAAGTATTCTTGAGAGCCTGTTATTTTATTTTATTTATTTATTATTATTATTATTATTATATATTTTTTGTTTTTTTGAGGTAGGGTCTCACTCTAGCCCAGGCTGACCTGGAATTCACTATGTAGTCTCAGGGTGGCCTTGAACTCATGGTGATCCTCCTACCTCTGCCTCCTGAGTGCTGGGATTAAAGGCATGCACCACCATGCTTGGCTAAAAAGTTTTTTTTTTTTTAACAAGGTAGGGTCTCGCTCTAGTACAGGCTGACCTAGATTTCACTATGTAGTCTCAGGGTGGCCTTGAACTCAACAGCAATCCTCCTACCTCTGCTTCCTGAGTGCTGGGAGTAAAGGCATGCGCCACCACACCCGGCTGAGAGGTGTTATTTATACTCGAAAAAAATAAAATAGTTTTATGGCTCTGGAAACTATAGCTTATGTGGAAACGTATTCTCTTCTGTGAACTGACAGTTTTAAACGTCTTTTAAAAGAATCATATTGTGGGGCTGGAGAGATGACTCAGCAGTTAAGGCGCTTGCCTGCAAAGCCTAACCACCCAGGTTTGATTTCCCTAGTACTCATGTAAAGTCAGTTGTACGGTGGCACATGCATCTTGGAGTTCATTTGCAGCAGCCGGAGGCCCTAGCATGCCCATTCTCTCTGTTTCTCTTCTTCTCTTCTCTTCTCTCTCCTTGCAAATAAATATTTTTTTAAAAAATTAAGTTAACCAATCAAAGTTGTTAACCTCCGTGCATCTTACACTAGTCATTCTCTTATTCTATTGTATCTGAGATAATCTTACTGCAATTAGCTAGTGTTCTCTAGAAGAGAACCATAAATATGGTTCACTCTTTGGGGGGCTGGGTTGTCCATCAGTGGTCAGCTCCATATTACAAAACTTTAGTACCTAGTAACTGCTTAGTCTAAGAGGCTGAACTCCTTAGAACAAGGTGGGGGCGAGCAATGCAGTCCAAGATAAAGCTGAAGGCCTGGACTCTATGGAGAGTGGTCAGAGTGAGTCCATGTTGAGGACTGCCCATGCTGGAGTCTGCATTCACCGGCGATGGCAACAACAATCTGTGCATTCCCTTGGGAGGCCTGAAGCCTCCCTGTACCAGCTGGCCTTCTCTTCCACTTTTACTCTATTGGGCCCCCAGTCTCTATTGGATGGTGCTGCTCACCAGGCTGGGGGATCTCTACCAATTACCCTACTGTGTGTAATACTCTCTGAAAACACACTCAGAGAAACCAGCTTTGCTAATCTCCTAAGTATATCTCAATCCGGTCTAATTAACACACAAGATTAACAGTTGCAATTACTATCTGAATTCTTCTACCCCAATATGAGATTCATGTGAGCATGCATCATAGATTTCTCATCTATTTGTTTCTCAGCATAATGTTTGGTAAGTGCTCAGCAAGTACTCCCTAAATGAGTGAAGTTGAGAGGTGGTCTTGGCAAGCACTGCATCTATCAGTACATGATGCTTAAGACTTGAAAAGCTCATAATGAAACCCATTATGTTGTATAGTTAATATGTACAAATAAAAAGAAAAAATATAAATGTCTATTTGTGTCTATCACAGTTGGCTGGGAGAGGACAGTTAGATGGGGAACTATAATCCCAATGGTTTTATTTGTTATTTGTCTGCATTTTCAATATATTTATTTAGCCGGGTGTGGTGGCGCACACCTTTAATCCCAGCACTCGGGAGGCAGAGGTAAGAGGATTGCCGTGAGTTTGAGGCCACCCTGAGGCTACATAGTGAATTCCAGGTCAGCCTGGGCTAGAGCGAGACCCTACCTTGAAAAACCAAAAAAAAAATTAGTTATGAGAGAGAGAGAAATAGAGAGAGAGAGAGAGAGAGAGAGAGAGAGAGAGAGAGAGAGGTAGAGAGACAGAGGGAGGGAGGGAGCGAGGGAGGAATACAATGGGTGTGCCAGGTCTGGAGCCACTGCAAACAAACTCCAGACACATGTGCCACCTTGTGCATCTGGTTTTACTTGTGTACTGGAGAATTGAACTTGGGTCCTTAGGCTTTGTAGGCAAGTACCTTAACTGCTGAGCCATCTCTCCAGTCCTCAATGATTTTATTTTAATTGAAAGAATTTAATAAAAAAAAATAAGAAACGCTGCTGTAGCTACTATGGGAAGAAGTTATTCTTTGATTTCTGTCAGGAAGGTGAGTAACTCAGCTCATGACAGACTTTTCTTCTCTTCTCCCCAAAGGTATCTCTGAGGTGATCCTCATAACTTCTCTGGTTGGAGGAGGACTGCTTCTGCTTACCCTTCTGACAGTAACTTATGGTCTCAAAAAACCAAAGTGAGTTTGTAGGCAATAGTAAGTGCCTTAAAAACCAGGGACAGTGCCTACACCCTCCAAGGCTTAGGGAACATGGTGGGCGTAGACGTGGTGCCGGAAACATGAAGAGCCAGAGGAGGGGACAGAGTGCTGAGGAACACTATCCTCCAGACACCACATGACCAGCTGTCCCATGGGCTCTTTCTGCTTCATTAGCTCTCTGTGACTCAAGTGGAGAGGGGACCCTTTCTTTTAGAGGTAGAGCAGGCCCCTAGAGCTAGACTTTTGGCCAGTGTATGAGTCAACTTCTTGTTGCTGAGACAAAATACCTGATAAAAATCCATTGAAGGGAGGGTTTCTTTCATCTTAGAGTCCCAGAGAGCAGAGTCCTTCATGGTAGGGAAAGCATGGCAGGACATCAGCAGGGAGGAAGTATAGTGATGAATGCGGCTGCTCAGACACTTCTCTCCTTTTTATACAGCTTAGGACTCTGGGCCATTACAGTTAAATTGGGTCATCCCACATCAATTAGTCTAATCAGGATAATGTCTCAAAGGCATGCCCATAGGCTAACCTAATCTAGATAATTCCTCACAGACGTTCCCAAAGACCAACCTAACCTAGATGACCCCTTACAGCTGATTCTAGGTCCTGTCCAGTTGATATTCCACATAAGCCATCATAGCTAGGCGTGTGGTAGCACAGATGTGCTTCTTGTTTGTAGTGCAGTGTTGGCCAGGAACGCTTGCCTTGCCAGTGCGCGGAAGGAAACCTGTCTTCAGCATCTTGCATTTCTTTTCACCGTGGCCCTCTTGCTACACAAACATTCCTTCCTGGGCAGAGCTCTTTCTCCATAGTAGACTCTGGACCTTCTCCATCAGGCAGCTGTATTTGGTTAGTGGTTGGGCTAATATCAGCCTCGATTATCAACAGTAGGTTGTAGCCAAGTCACAGCACAAATTCTTGTGTGTTAAGTACTTTGTACTCATTCTTACTCTGTAGCATCTGTCAGGATCAGGCCCTGCCTCAGGGGGCTTCTGACTCAGAGTTCTGAGAGAAAGTCCAGGAATTAGCATGTTTGCCAAGATCCATCTGATGCTGGTGCTGCAGACTGAGTGCACACTTTGGACACCAGTGCACCAATGTGAGTTAGCGTGTTACTCATGCCAGCAATAAATTCCAAAGCAGTGAGTGTCTGTAGGGGTACAGCTTCCAGCATAAGGATTAAGAGCAGAACTTCGGGGGTGGGGGGAAGAGAGAGAGAGAGAGAGAGAGAGAGAGAGAGAGAGAGAGAGAGAGAGAAAATAAAGGGACTACTAGGAAGAGGAAGGTAGGGACAGCAATCTCTGGGGGAGAGGTCTCTTTCCATAATGGCCCATAGATAAGGATTTCACTTTCCCTGTCTTTGTCAGGAGGCTGAGAGCTTGTTCTTCCCAGATGAGGAGGCGTACAGTTTCCTTTAGGAAACCTCACCCTTCTTGCTCAGCAGTGTAAATTCATGCAAATCATGTCTTGGACTCACCTCCTGTTTTAAAATCTTGTCTCTTATTAGCCAGTTGACTCATCTGTGTTGTCCTACTGTCCCCAATCCGGCTGAAAGTAGCATAGCCACATGGCGTGGACAGGAGTTCAAGGTACACACTATTGCTTTTG
>PVHP010055378.1:0-10166 GCA_004024765.1 Zapus hudsonius | reverse complement strand
TGAGATTCCAACAACAAGACAGAATTCTGTCAAAGCTCTTGAGTGCTCTCCCCAGGCCTGAGGCAAAACCCTGTTACTGAAGAAACCACAGACTGCATCGATCAGCATCGAGAAACCCTTCAACGTCCGGAATGGTATCCAGCCCCCAGAAGGCAGTTAGTGTAGTGCTGGAAGGCACTGCACAGGCTGCCAGGGGAAATTGATCAACGACAGCTGGAGTAAACAGAGACGATTGACATGAAACACAATCTGCGGCCATGAGTAGGCTGACCACACCTCCTACTGGGAGGGAACAGTGAACAAACAAAGAAGCACTTGTGTAGTGGAGGAGCCTGGGCCTGGGGGAGACAATCAACAGCTTTCAAATTCGGCCAATTTTCCACTCAGTGAGGGGGACCCCTTGTTTGGAACTAAGGAGTCAGGGTGATAGGCACCGGATCCCATACTTTTGGGCTCCCAAAACAAGATGCACTATGGGAGCGAGTGACAGGGAGGCTACTAAAAATAGAATCTAGGTAATCCAGAATTGTGTATATTTGTTAACCTAAACTGATCTCACTGTCCGATGGAGATTGTGTTTGTATTTTTCAGGATGCAGCGAGAGAGCTGGGGACCATCTGACCCTACCGACCGACCGTAGGCCGATGACTGAGATTCTGGTGGGAGAGGAGCCACCACAGTCATATCGTGGAGGATCCAAATGGAACCCCACAGAGAATGACGGGATGAACAAGGGGCCCACAGCCACAGCCATTAAATCAACACAGGATAAGCCAGTGAGACAGAAACCAATGATTTTGACACAAAGACCCCTAAGCTCACAACCTTAAAGCAGCCTTAATACTCATCCATCACGACTCAGGGAACTGAGCGGAAGAGGGGGCAGAAAGATTGTGAGAGCCGTGGTGGGGGAGATTATCCAGAGGCATGGCCAGGAGAACCTGGCTGAATACTAGGCTATCCATGGTCCCCTGTCACAAGGACTGATCCAGACGACCCATGGAGGAGGTTATCCAGTGGAGAGTGGAGGGGAGGGCAGCGGGGAATTGGGGATAACAACTCATTGTTTGCCCACTAAATGTTGTAACTCATTATGGACAATAAATTTAAAAAAAAGATTAACAAAAAGCAGGAACTGGCATCCTATATCACATTTTTGATGTAAGGTTGGAAGTAATAATCTATTTAGATTTTTTAATCCTAAGGAAACTACAATGCTACAGCTTTTCTTTTTCTTTATTTTCTTAATTCCTCTGTATCTTTGTTTTTGTTTGTTTGTTTCTCTTTCTTTACTTTTTTTAACCCATCCTTCCTTTCCTTCTTTCTTCTAGACACTATGGAAATACCTTGAAGATATGCTGGAGCTCTCTTTATATTCCTCTACAAACATCTTCCTCTGTAGGCATAGAAGATGTTTCAATGAGTAAAGTGCTTTCTCTAAAAGCAAGGGCCTTTAATGCTAGTACTATAGAATTGGGGCAGGGAAAACCTAAGGCTCACTGGATACCTTGAATAGTTGAAATGGTGAGATCTAGATTTAGCAAGAGACCCTGTCTAAACTCAAGGCATTTGACAAAATTCAATATCACTTTATGATCAAAACACTGGAAAGCCTGGGCATGGAGGGCTTATACTTAAACATAAAAAAGGCTATATACAAATCTCCTAAAGCCCAAATCATAATCAATGGGGAAAGAACTCAAGGAGTTCCCACTAAAATCTAGAATAAAAAGACAGGGTTGTCCAGTCTCACCACTGCTCTTCAACATAGTGCTTGAAGTTCTAGCCCCCCCCCCAAAAAAAAAAGGCAGAAAATAAAAGATTTAAAAGGGATAAAAACTGGAAAGGAAGAAGTGAAACTATCCCTTTTTGCAGATGACATGATCCTATACATAAAAAAAAAAGGATATCACCAGTAAGCTCCTGAAGGTAATAAACTCCTTCAGCAAAGTGTCAGGATTGAAAATTAACACAAAAATCAGTTGCCTTCCTGTATGTAAATGACATGCCTTCCTGTATGTAAATGACATGCATACAGAAAAAGAAATCAGAGAGACTTTCCTGTTTTCAGTAGCCTCAAAAAAAATTAAATACCCTGGAATAACACTAACTAAGGATGTTGAAGACTTGTATAATGTAACCATAAAAATGCTCAAGAAGGGAATTGAGGAGGATGTAAAAATATGGAAAGATCCTCCAGGCTCCTGGATAGGTAGAATTAATATTGTGAAAATGACAATAGTTCCAAAAACGTTATATAGATTCAATGCAATGCCAGTGAAATTTTCAGCTTCATTCTTTACAGATGTAGAAAAAAATAATCTCAACATTTATTTGGAATGGCAAAAGTCCCTGGATAGACAAGACTATTCTCAGGTTAAAAAAAGCTCCTCAGGAGATATCAACATTCCCAATCTAAAGGTATACTAGAAAGCCATAGTAACAAAAACAGAATGGTTTTGGCATAAAAATAGACAGAGAGATCAATAGAACAGAATTAAAGACACTGCTCTTAGTATGAGTAACTATAGTTACTTGATTTTTGACAAAGGGGCCCACAATGTTCAATGGCAAAATGATACCATTTTGAACAAATAAATAGTGCTGGAAAAAATTGGAAAAATACATGTAAAAAGTGAAAGTAGACCCACTTCTCTCACCATGCACAAAAATCAACTCTAAGTGGATCAAAGAACTCAACATAAGACAGGAAACCCTGAAAACCCTGGAAGAAAAAAATAAAGGGAACACTTCATGAGATAGGAGTAGGGAAAAACTTCCTGAACAGACCCCCAATAGCCCAGGAAATGCAACAATCACTTATGCAATGGGATCTCATCAAGCTAAAATGCTTCTGTATCAACAAACATATACTCAGAGCCTCTTAAGAGACCACTATCAGACATGGAGAAAATATTTGCCAGCCATAACTCAGACAGAGGTCTTATATCTAGAACTTCCAAAGAACTCAAAAAATTAAATAATAAAAAGTCCTTTCACAAAATGGGCCCTGAATTAAACAGATATTTTACAGAGGAGGAAATACAAATGGCCTATTCTTCTTTAAGAAAATGTTCCTCATCCTTGATAATCAATCAGTGAAATGCAAATTAAAAAATGAGATTCCACTTTACTCCAGTCAGAATGACAATCATTTAAAAATCCAACAATAATAGATGCTGGTGAGGATGCAGTGATAAAGGAACCTTCATTCGCTGCTGGTGGGATTGTAAACTTCTACAACCAGTATGGAAAACAGCTTGGAAGCTCCTGAATAGGATGGATATAGAGCTACCAATGGACCCAGCTATCCCCCTTTTGGGCATCTACCCTCAAGATTTTTCACCTCAGCACGGAGACATTTGCTTAACTATGTTTATCATAGTTCAATTCATAACAGCTAAGAATTGGAATCAACCCAAATGTCCATCACTGGGTGAATGGATATCAAAGTTGCAGTACATTTACTTGATGGAATTCTACTCAGCTGAAAGGAAAATTGACATAAGGAAATTTTTAAAAAGTGGATGGACATGGAGCAGATCATTCTTAGCAACCTCACTCAAGAACAGAGAATCAATTGCTGCATATTCTCCCTCGTATGCAGCTCCTATCCAAGTTAAGCCTGAACAGTAATAAAACCTGTCTGGTGAATTGAGAGACTGACAAAGGGGTTGGAAGGAATTGTGGGGGAGGAAGAGGAGGGCAGGGGAACTTACACACCAATCTAAACTAATAATGAATAATACCATAAAATCCTTATTTTCATGCAGTAAGCTTTCAAGGAAGTCATGGACAGCAACAGGTAAAAGGCCCTGAATAGGGCTGGAGGTAGCCTAACCCCAAGACATATTGCTCTGGCCTGGAACTCCGTGGCCCAGTCATTGGTTAGTATCCACACTGACCTGTTGATTGAAGAGACCTAGAGGTACTCAAAATAAGACAGGCTTATGTCAAAGGTCTTGAATACCTGCCCCAGGCAAAAGGTAAGACCCTATTGCAGAAGGTATCACAGACTATTGTCACACAACAGTGAGAGACTCTGCTTAATCCAGAATGGTAACCAGTCCCCTGATGTTAGCATATGTAGTGCTGGAAGATGTTACATGAGCTCACAGGAGAAATTAACCAAAGGTATTCCAAGAATGCAAAGGTCACTGAATACAACATGGAATGATAATATGAGAATGCTGAAGACACTGATACATGGTAGAGAGTAGTAAACCAAGAAGTGCTCATCTGTGCAATAGTGGTGCTAAATTTAGGAGGGTAAACAATAGCTTGGTAATTGGCTAAGAGATCTGCTCAGTGGCAGGTAACACTTAACTGGAAATCAGATCCATTGTAAAACCATATGAAGACCAAGAAACTGGGCTCCAAGGGGAAACTCCCACTAATCAGAGATCTACAAAGACTATATTCATTAGAATCTCCCAAATTAACATTTGTCTCATTTAAACTATACTGATTTTACTCTCCATTGGAGATTCTCTTTGTATGCTTCAGAAGGCAGCAAGAACCATGGACAACCCAACCCCACCAACAGGACCTGAAATGTTTCTCCCAGGCAGGAGATGAATCACCCTAATGACATAGACCTCAAACAAAATCTTTGAAGAAGTGGCAAGGGAAAGGGTAATGGAGACAGACACTGAGAATACCTAACATAATCCAAAGCAGAAATCCACAGATTTAAGGCCTCAACAGTAAAGCAGACCTAATACTCATCCATTATGACTCAGGGATCTGAGTGGAAGATGGCATGAAAGATTGTAAGAGTCATGGTGGGGAAGAATATTCAGAATCATCATCCCCCTCAGCAACAACACACAAAGAAAAGAAAGAAGCCTGGCTACTTCTAGTACAATCCATAACCCCTTATCCCATGGACTGGACCAGCAGGCTCACTGAAGAGGGCCTTCAGTGGGTTGGAGACAGATAGGAAGTAAATGCAGGTACCATCATAAAACTTTCTCACATAATGTATCTAATTATTAATAATAAATATGGGGGAAAGAATGAAAATGAAAGCCTTCAAGGAAGGCACCTAGCCATGACTTCTGTTCTCTGCATGAAGGACACACATGTACCCATACATATGACCCCACACATAGAAACACACAAGTAAATATGTTATCTACCTCTAATTACTGTGCTTTTGAGAAGAGTGAGCACATTTAGTCCAAGTAAGTCTGCTGAGATTAATTTTTCAGGTTTGCTTTTAAATTTATTCCAATAAATCTATGTAGAATTAAATTTTCCTTGAACCTCATGCTTGTGACTCCACCTTCAAACTCCACCACCCTTGTAGATCTTGTCTGAGCTTGACCTTGTGTCTGTCATAGCATAAGGATTAACAAATGTACTGTAAAGTACAATCTACTCAAGGATGCAGTACCTAAGCCCAGAAAACCACCAACACTCCATCTAGTATCCAAGGTATTGAGTTAATGAAAAATCTGCTTTATATATACAACTTCTTAGTAATGACTGTAGTAAGCCTTTTCAGTGTTTGCCTTATGTATGTATGGCCACATATCATAAAAGAGGTCTCAAAAGATTATCAGATAAACACTTGGCTCACTTTCTATATTTTTTCTTCTTCACTACAGGCCACATGAATCCCAGCTATTACAGTGGACCTGGAATAGGCTGATACTTGTGTTCTCAGACCAGACTGACCTCCATGCTCTGCTTGGGAGTCTTTTGCTGCATAAGTCTTTGCCATTTGTCTTCTCCAGACAAAGCCAAGGTAAGCCAGTCTTTCACAACCTATCATTTGATGCCTAACTGATGCTATTTACAGGAAGATGTGGAGATTGATGCCAGGCACTTCACAACTGGAAGCAGACATTTCTGCAATGTGTTAAGTGTACTTATTTCTACCATTTCTGCCTAAACAAGTTAAGTGAATTGTTCTTGAAGGTAGTCATTATTATTTCTTCAAGGTGCAAAATAAGACCTATCTTCTTTTTATATCATTCAATTTTCTCTTTTTAGATGTTTTCCCAAGTTATTTGCAACTTTAGAAATGAGTGATTGAAGTCTCTAAATGATAAATGATACTGTAGAAGACTCTTATTTTCCTTTCAATACCATCCATTTTTTCCTTCGTATACTTTGTAACTCTCCCATTAGTGACAAATGTGAAGATGATAATTACAATGTTTTTGCAATGGACCAAGACTTCAGATGTTCTTCTTTGTCTCTAATTACAGGGTTTTTTTTTGTGTGTGTGTAGTAGCTATTTTAAATATACTTTGGCCAGTGTCTTAATGATGCATCTCTAAATATTTTATATTTTTATTTTGAATCTATATGTCTTTGACTCTAAAAATATTGTCTCCTGTAAGAATGGTATAGACTCATCACTGTTTTTTTTCCTGACTAGAGCCCTCTATTCTATTACTTTTTAAATATAATAGTGTCGTTTTTTACATGTAATGTAATCACTGATAAGGGAGATTTTAATCATTCCTGTATTCTTTGTTATCTAAAACATCCATTTTTCTTTACTTTTCATGATTATCTTTTTTAAGTTAAAACCATTCACATCTAGGGTATTATTTTAAATCTTTTATTCTTGTTGAAACACTGTCTTGCCATGTAGACCAAACAGGACCTGCTAGTGGTAAGAGATTCGGGCTCTCCAGATTTCCCCCAGTTATATCTGGAATACATATATGGTGCTCTAACTCCTAAGGAATATGTCAGAACTTTTCAAATTCACTTTTAGAATCTTTATTTTGCCAGTCTTCCTTACATAATTTTCGGCGAATTTCTTGTCTTCCTAGCAACTTAGATTACATTCAGTAATCATGAAAGTAAAAAATAACCACTTACAGTTTATGACAAATGCCATAGTTACAGGCTTTTACTACCAAGTGAGTTGAGTCAAGTCAGAGGAGCCCTATTAATAGTGTCTTCGCCGGGGTGCTGCAGACCTATAGATCTTGGCTACCCTTCTCAGTGTCTCCTCTATACTTGTCTTCACAACTGTCATGGATGCAGATGTTTTCATTTTCAAAAGCCATAGGGAGCTATGGCATGGGAGTTAGAGACAGGACATGCTAAATGCCCGAAAACTCAGTGCCCATAGTGAGATTCCAGGGCAGTTCTTGCATGAATGTTCCTTGGATTGTTCAAGGCATTGATATACATGTAAATTTTTAAAAAGACAATTTTCTCATTGTTTCTAGCTAAAAGTTATTTTTCACAGGGACATGCCTTTTCCATGACCATTACTCTGCCATTCTTTGAGTCAAACATCAAATTAAATTATTAGTACCTAGATTTTTTTTAAAAAATGCACTTACTAAATGAAAAAAGTAACAATAAAACTGCTTCCAGACAACTGGCAAAGTTATTTAATCCTATATCTGTTTAGAAATGGAATAATTAGTCAAAATAATTTCCACTATAAATTTACTAATGCAGTATTTTTGACATTCAACCAAACAACACGCAAATAAGCCCACAAACAATCATAAACAACAAACAAACAAAACATTTACAGGACTTCAAGTTTATCCAAAATGTTTCATGATTAAAAAAAGTAGAAATACTCACAGTGCAATCTTAATCAAACTCTAGCATTTTGATGATATTTGTCAAGTCCATTTTTGTTGTGGTGGTTGTTTTTTTTTTTTTTTTTTTTTTTTTTGAGGTAGCATCTCACTGTAGCACAGGATGACCTGGAATTCACTATGTAGTTCAGGGTGGCCTGGAACTCAATGTGATCCTCCTAGCTCTGCCTCCGGAGTGCTGGAATTAAAGGTGTGCACCACCATGAGTGGCCTCAAGTCGCTTTGATGAATGTATAGAAATTCATGATGCATATACTAGTAGTTAATATCTAGAATATCTTCCAGAGAACATAAGAAAAAGGTAAGAATTTCTCTAATAGAAAATAATAACCACCCCCTTCTATTGTATGTAAAATGTAAAAGTTTAGGTTTGTGGATTAATGACTAGATTACTAAAACAATGTAGATGTCTCAGAAAAGATCTGTAGCATTTGAACACTAGCAATGTGACTGAGGTTAAACTTCAGATTCAAGGGAAAATGGCATTTGATTCATTTTAAATGCTGAGACAATCAGATATCACATAGACAAACAACCAAAAGAAAATAGACTCATACAAGTTCTAAGAAAAATATAAGTCTATAGAATTTACAAAAATAAGTATTTTCATGAAAGGACCCCACTACATTTTGTGAAAAATATATTCAATATACTATTAATTACTGACATGGAGTTTAAAATCTCAAAGTTTAAAATGATATAGAATAAGAATGATAGTCTTTTAGCTTGAAACAAACAAAAGAATTAAAAATTCTGACAAAAGCCACTGTTTACAAGCATGAGGAAAAACCAAAGTTTTTAATTTTTTTCCCCAAGATCTAAATGGCACAACCATATTGGAAGAGTGTTCAGGATTACTTACTAAAAATGGGAACCACACCATGGTAACAATCCCTACTACATAATTTAGGATAAATAGGACAAAAACACCCCAAAGCATATTTACTTAAAATACTTCCACCTGAGAAATAACTTGGGGTTCCACCAACACTACATGGAAAGAGAGTGCACTAATGAAACAGTAAAAGGTTAGAAAATAAGGAAAACCAGGGACTGCAGTGGTATGTGTTAATGTGTTATAAATATAATGCTGTATAAAAGATAATTCTTTTTATGTACTGCTCAGAAAATTTTATACATTATTTATAAATATAGCTATCACAGCAATAGTACTTAGAAATATATGACATGTTATTATCCAGTGTAAGAGAGTGGTTACTTGTAAGAAGGGCAATATAATAAGAAAGGATGCAAAAAGAATGTGAGTGGAACTTACAGTTTTATTTTTGACCAGTTATGTGATGACATGAATATTATCATTCTTTTTAAACTGTACATAGGTATTTTATACATGTGTTTTTCTTTGTGTGTTGCTATTCACCACATGTTTTTAAAACAGAAGCAACAAAAAGCTTGTAAAATTAACTGATGCTTGCAACCAATCTATAATAAAATATGAGTATGTATCATATAATTTCATTATAGGGAGACAGACTGTATGGTTATAGTAATTATCTCAAGACATTAAAAAATAAGATATGTTTTCTATGAGATATATGTCATTTCTACTATTTTTAAAATTGTTGCCTGCAGCCTGATTCTGTTTGTTCCTGCCCTCTGCTCTGAACATTTCACCCAGCAGTCCTGTGTGCTCACCTCCATCACCTCTGACCTCCCATCATTTCTCACCTGAGGAGCCACAACTTCAGGAATCTTCACTTTCCCCTTTCTAATCAACCTCTGTCATCTTCCAAGCATTCCCTTTGACTCTCAAATGCTTTTGTTTTACTTCCTTACCCTCTCCTCTTCTTGTTCTCACTTTTTTTTTCTTTTAAATGCTAAATACTTGAAAGGTATATTCTGGACTCACTATAGCATAGTTGTCCCTGGGTTTACTGTAAATTGACTTTGTGGCCACATGTAGCTGTTCCCGATGACATCTTAGCAGTATATCCAGTACCTGCTCCTCTCCTATTTGGTTTTAATGTTTGTGTTACACAAAACATGACCTTTCATTTTTCACAGTTTTAGCCTTTCTCCCCAGGTTTGGTACTTATTCAGTGTTCTTTCTGATCTATTTATGTATTTTTAAACAATTCTTCCTCTGTATATTCTAATTAAAATTAGAAGCAGCTGTGGAACTTCTTGTCTCACCAATACGAAGTTATAAGAAATTTTAAAAAACTATAAACAAATATAAAAATAAAAATCTCAAGAAAACACTAAACACCACTAGATCATAAAAGTAACAAGGATTAACTTGCACCTCACAATTATAATGCTGAACATTAAGGGACCCAACTCCCCAGTCAAAAGGCACAGGGCAAATGTTTTGATCAGATAAATGAATTCACCCATTTGCTGTCTACAAAGAAACCTACCTTGGGCTGGAGAGATGGCTCAGCGGTTAAGGCACTTGTCTCCAGTGCCTAAGGCCCCGGGTTCAAATCCCCAGGACCCACATAAGCCAGACCCATAAGGTGGTGACCCTGGTTCTCTCTCTCTCTCTCTCTCTCTCTCTCTCTCTCTCTCTCTCTCTCTCTCTCTCTCTCTCTCTCTCTCTTTGCTTGAAAATGAATA
>PVHP010055377.1:0-10180 GCA_004024765.1 Zapus hudsonius | reverse complement strand
GTCATCTTTCCAGCCCCAAGAAAGAGTATTTTTTTAAAAAAAAAAAAACTACTAAGCCTATCTGTTTCAGATGATTACACAGAAAACTTGCTCCATTTGCATGATGCCGAAGTTGCACGGTTAAGAAACTACTATGAAGTTCACAGGGAGCTCTTTGAAGGTGTCCAGAAGTGGGAAGAGAGCTGGAACCTTTTCCTGGAGTTTGAGGTAATGTCCTAGTTTTTGTGTTTCTCTAGAGTGAAATGAAAGATATGGTGGCTCACACCTATAATCTCAGCATTGGGAGGCTGAGGCAGGAGAACTACTGTGAGTTCCAGGCTGCCTGAGTCTGAGTGAGACCCAGAAAGAGAGAAACAGAGGAATCAGAGGTAGAAAGAACTGCAAGATGTTAGAATTGATCCACAGGTGTTCTTTACTTTTGGTTGAAAGCAGTGACAAGGAAACATGAATAAAGAGGTAAAGCAATGTTCCTGGTTGGCGCACACACATTTAAGAGAGGAAAGAAAGGCCCCATGTAGTGGTGCATGACTTTTTTAATCTCAGCACTTGGGAGGCTAAGGTGAGGTCCAGGTCGGCCTGGGCTAGAGTGAGATCCTACCTGAACACCCCCTGCCCCCCCCCAAAAAAAAAAAAGTGAGCAAAGAAACAGAAATGATTTGCTGTCCCCTCCAGTTACTGTGTCTAGGCTATATCAGTCAAGGAGTCCAAAAGTGGAATTCTCAAGTTGACTTCCAGATTGTCAGGAATACTTCTGAAAGCTAGATGATGGGTCAGTCAGTAAAGTTTTGCCTCTCAAACATGACCAGAGCTTAATGCACAAACCAACTGGCAATGGTGGTGTTTCCTTGTCATCCCAATGCTGGGGAGGCTGAGACAGGCAGATTCCTGGGGCTCACTGGCCAGCTAGTCTAGCGTAATTCATGAACTTCAGGTCATTGAGACACCTTGTCTCAAATAAGATGGATAGCATTCTTGAGGAACAATATGCAAGGTTGTTCTCTGGCAAACTAATCTGTCCCCCCCTCAACACACATCTTCTGATTACCTGTCGCTATTTTTTTAAAGTTTTTATTGACAGCTTCCATAATTATAGACAATAAACCATGATAATTCCCTTCCCCCTCTCAATTAGTCTCTATTTGGTTTCAATATCATCATCTTTTCCTCCTATTATGAAGGTCTTGTGTAGGTAGCGTCAGACACTGCAAAGTCATGAATACCAAGACCAGTGTTTCTGGAAGTTTGCATTGTAAGCAGTCCTACCCTTCCTTTGGCTCTGTTTACAATCTTTCTGCCCCCTCTTCTGCATTAGACCCTGAGCCATGGGAGGTGTGATAGAGATGCCCCAGTGCTGAACACTCCACTGTTATTTCCTCTCAGCACTATGGTGTCTTTTGAGTTATCCCAGTGGTCACCACCATCTGAAAAGAAAAGCTTCTTTAGCCAAAAGTGAGAATAGCATAGGGTATGCACTTTTTTTTAAAAAAAGTGCTTATAATCTGGCCCTATTTTGAGTAATAAACCTAATTTATGACAAGTTGCATACTTACATTACTGTGTATGCACTGTAAAGTAAAAACCAAAAAGTTGAGCATGGTGGTGCACACTTTTAGTCCTAGCACTTGGGAGGCAGAGGAAGGAGGATCCCTGTGAGTTCAAGGACAGCCTGGGAATACAGTTACTTCCATGTCAGCCTGGACTAAATTAAGACCCTACCTTGAGCATCCCTCCCCCCCCTCAACAAAACAAACCAAAAGACAGAAAAGAGAAGGAGTAGCTTTAACATTTTTTATTTTTATTTATTTATTTATTTATTATTTTTTGTTTTGTTTTGTTTTCAAGGTAGGGTCTCACTCTAGCCCAGGCTGACCTGGAATTCACTATGTAGTCTCAGGGTGGCCTTGAACTCATGGCGATCCTCCTACCTCTGCCTCCCAAGTACTGGGATTAAAGGCGTGCGCCACCACGCCCGGCTAACATTTTTATTATTTATTTTCATGGTGCTAGGGATTGAACCCAGGGCCTTGTGTATATTCTGTCTCACTTACATCCCTAGCCCATCATACTTCACTTATTAAAATTTTATTTATTCACAAGCAGAGAGAGACAGAAAAAGAATGGGTGTGCCAGGGCCTCCAGGTGCAGAAAAGGAACTCTAGATGCATGTGCCACTTTGTGCATCTGGCTTTATTTGTTTTGTGTGTTTAATGAGGCCCAGATTATATATCACTCTCCTGGCTATGCACACGTTAAGCTGCATTCTGTGTCTGTGTCAGTGAGACTCCACCCTGAGTCCTGAGGGTGGACCTCCCATCCCTCCATGTACCCTGTAATATGTCATCATCTAACATCCAGACAGAAAGGAGACCCTAGAAACATTTGCTACGTTAATTTTTTTTTATAGTAAAAGGCAGCACTAGTTTTCCTGAACTCCAGTAGATGACCTTGCATGTGGCCACATGTGCCCTTTACCTCAAGAATATGACCATTTATTTCTCAATGGTGAGAGAAAACAGGAATGCAAAACTTATAAAAGTCAGTTTAATAACACACATCTTAGGAGAGCAAAGAGTCTTACCAGAGGTAATTAACCTGAGTTTTACTCTAAATAAAATTTGTTTTGTTTTGTTTTTTTTTTTGAGGTAGGGTCTTGCTCTAGCCCAGGCTGGCCTGGAATTCACTCTGTAGTCTCAGGGTGGCCTTGAACTCATGGTGATCCTCCTACCTCTGCCTCCCAAGTGCTGGGCTTAAAGGTGTGTGCCACCACGTCTGGCCTAAAATGTGTTTTTCACAGAGAAAAGCTTCAGATCCAAGTCGGTTTACAAATCGAGGAGGAAATCTGCTAAAGGAAGAAAAGCAACGAGCCAAGCTCCAGAAAACACTCCCTAAGGTAATATTGTTCAGAATTTTTGGTGATTGGCTAGAAAATATCTTATTCATATGTCTTTGACTTTATCTTCTTTGCCAAGTCCAGGTAGGAATAAGAAGTATGCATTGGGCCTTCAGTGTAGCCAATGAATATCGAGGTTTGTGAGTTTGCTAGGGCTGCCATAACAAAGCACCATAGAGTAGTAGGCTTATATAACACCATTTTCTAAGCCAGGCGTGGTGGCGCACGCCTTTAATCCCAGCACTCAGGAGGCAGAGGTAGGATCGCCATAAGTTCAAGGCCACCCTGAGACAACAGTGAGTTCTAGGTCAGCCTGGGCTAGAGTGAGACCCTACCTCAAAAAACAAAACAAACCCGCCATTTTCTTACACTTAGGGATCTAGGTGTTATTGACAGGGCTGACTTCTTCTGAGACCTCTCTGTTTATCTTCCACTCCCTTGATCTTTAGTCTTGCCTCTGTGTCTCTGTCTCACTGGATTAGGGACCACCTAATGACCTTATTTTAGATGCTGTTCTCTTTTTGAAGTCTCTGTCTCTAGATAGTCACAATGAGGAACTCGGGGCAACAATTCTGTCCATAACATAAGGTAAATGGGTTTATAAAAAAGTACTCTAAGCCGGGCATGGTGGCGTATGCCTTTAATCCCAGCACTCGGGAGGCAGAGGTAGGAGGATCGCCGTCAGTTCGAGGCCACCCTGAGACTACATAGTGAATTCCAGGTCAGCCTGGGCTAGTGTGAGACCCTACCTCGAAAAACCAAAAAAAAAAAAAAAAGTACTCTGGACTTAATTATTGTGTTCTATTAATAATAGTACCAGATTTTATTTACTTATTCCAGATAGTATTTCAGAATGTTTTCATTTATTTATCATTGTCACAATATCTTTTGAGCTGATGTTATTTCCATATTTACAGATGAGGATACCGAGACATAATTTATAATTTGCCTACCTTTTCACAGATGATAAGACTTCTGTTCCATATTGAATCCCAGATACTTACTATGTTTCCATAATGCGTCTAATTAATGTTACTGATCTTCTCAGTGCTACTACCAACTTTAAGCATGAAAATCTCAGTATTCAGACTAGATTCTTGCCTTTTTTCCTTTGTATTGTGTCTTGAATTAACCGTCTCCAGCCTTTGGTTTCTTTTTTTTTGTTTGTTTGTTTGTTTTTTCAAGGTAGGGTCTCGCTCTAGTCCAGGCTGACCTGGAATTCACTATGTAGTCTCAGGCTGGCCTTGAACTCATGGCAATCCTCCTACCTCTGCCTCCCGAGTGCTGGGATTAAAGGCATGCGCCACCACGCCCAGCTTCAGCCTTTGGTTTCTGTTCACCTACCTGTATCCATGTAGGTTCAGGTAGTTGAGATTAACAGCAAAGATTTGAAGTGATTAACATGTCCTTGCTTCTGCATTCAGCTAGAAGAGGAGTTGAAAGTACAAATTGAAAAGTGGGAACTAGAGCATTCAACGACATTTGTGGTGAATGGGCAAAACTTCATGCAGTATGTTACAGAACAATGGGAGCTACATCGCCTGGAGAAAGAAAAGGCCAAGCAGGAAAGAGTAAGTTCACACAAACTGGAAAAAGAGGATAGCAATTTGAGTAGCGTAGCACCTCTGTCAGTAATCAGGGTTGGTTGACCAGTAGGTAGATTGCAGCAGCTCCTTCTTTGGGCTTTGGACACTTGGACCTAAGTTTCTGACGTGCTTTCCTTCTGGGGCCCATTGCCTGCTTCTGGTCTTCATACAGCAACTGAAGAACAAGAAACAGATGGAGGCAGAGATGCTCTATGGCAGTGCTCCCCGGACGCCTAGCAAACGGCGAGGATTGACTCCCACCACTCCTGGCAAAGTACGCAAGGTAAACCCAATCTTTGTCAAGCACTAGTGCTGCCTGTGAGGAAGGAGTGGGGAAGCTGGAGTTCTTTCCCTCTCTTGCCCTCTGTCTTGGTAAGGAGGTAAAAGGTCTCTCTCCTAGACTGAAGCCCATTAAGAATAGTTCTTTGAAGCCGGGTATGGTGGCGCACGCCTTTAATCCCAGCACTCTGCAGGCAGAGGTAGGAGGATCACCGTGAGTTCGAGGCCACCCTGAGACTATTCCAGGTCAGCCTGGACTAGAACGAGACCCTACCTCGAAAAACCAAAACAAACAAAGCAGGGCGTGGTGGCGCACGCCTTTAATCCTGGGAGGCATAGTGAATTCCAGGTCAGCCTGGGCTAGAGCGAGACCCTACCTCAAAAAAAAAAAAAAAAAAAGAATAGTTCATTGCTGGGTAGTTTAAATTGACAGTCAAGGGATGGCCAGCTCTTCTGTGTGCCAGTTATGAAGCACTTGTGCTCAACTCCTGGTGACTAGTAACAGCCAGTGTTCTATGGTGGTGAAGCTTTCCAGAAGTCCATCTTGTCATTCAAACAGGCACAGTAGTAGGTGAAAGAACTTTCATGCTTTCTGGTTTTTCAAGGTAGGGTCTTCCTCTAGCCCAGGCTAACCTAGAATTACTCTGTAGTCCCAGTCTGGCCTTGAACTCCTGATGATCGTCCTACCTCAGCCTCCTAGTACTGGGATTAAAGGCATGTACACCTGATTCAGTACAACTTTATGAATATATAATTTATTTATTTATTTGAGTGAGTAAGAGAGAAAGGCAGATAGAGATAGAGGCACACCATGGCCTCTGTCCACTGCAACTGAACTCCAGAAAAATGCACTACCTTGTGCATTTGACTTTATGTGGGTGCTGGGGAATTATGTGGGTCCTTAGGCTTTGCAGGCAAGCACCTTAACCACTGAGCAATCTCTCCAGTCCATCAATACAACTTTTTTGAGATTAACCCATGTTGTTGTATGTATCAGTAAACCAGTTCTTTTTATTGTTGAGCCATATTCCATTCTATGAATACATCCCAATCTGCTTGTCCAGACACTTGTCAGGGGATATTTGTGTCTAGCACTTGGCTCTTTCAAAAAAAAGTGCTTTAAAGGTATGTGTTCAAATCCATACACAAATAAATACTTTTGTTTCTCTTGGGTCAAATACTAGATGTCTTGTACCATATGTAGTCTTGTACCATATGTAGTTATACCAGTTAATAGTTGTATCTGGTGGATATAAATAGGCTTTGAAAAACATTTCTTGAGTTTACTTAAAGCTATGCAGACAATTTACCCTGGAAGCCCCTCTTTCTACACTGCTCCCATACTTGCTTCACTTTAGGGCAAAGATAGGTTGTTGGAAAAGCTGATGACGTTGTCTCACATCAGGTATTTATTTGTCCTTAGCTGAACACTACCACTATGTCCAGTGCTACACCCAACAGCAGCATTCGGCCTGTCTTTGGGGGAACAATGTACCGATCTCCTGTGTCTCGACTTCCTCCTTCTGGCAGCAAGGTTAGTACTGTGTAAAAGCACATCCCTGTGCACTCTGTTTACCCAGAGGCCCCACCTACTCTATATGCAATTAACAGCATACAATAGTCTTAAATCTGAGGCACTGGTCATTGGCATGGTAAGCCTGCACAACACTAAGTGCAAGTGTGTGGCGTTCAGAACTTGACTGCAGTGCAGTGCAATGCAGTAGAGCAAGTACTTCCAGAAACACCTCACACTTGTGACACATTGGATTCTGAGTGAAGTTTTGGTTTTTGTATATTCAGAAAACTTTTTGTGCTGCCAAATTTTTTACATCTCCCATATTTAGGTACGCAACCCCATGTGGGGGTCACAGTCCACATTTTATGAAGCTGGACATTAGAAACTAGTCTGAGACTGAGGAAAACAAAACAATCAGTACTCAGGGAAACTGAAGATCAGGTGGTCTTTGAGTTCAGCTCTGATCTTTGGCCCTATAGGTGGGCTACAACCTAGTGACACTGATCACTGGACTTAGTAAGAAGTATGGGCTCTGCCAGAAAATAGGTTAGCCTTTCAGATACTCAGGCTGGCCTCAAGACAGGTGCTCTCTAAACATCAACAATTCATACTGGGCTCAGGGATATACCACATGAAAAAACAAATGTCACATTTATTTATTTTATTAGAAAGTGGGTAATGCATGCACCAGGGTCTTCTGCCACTGCAAATGAACTCCAGACACATGCTCCATCTTGTGCATCTGGCTTTACATGCTTACTGGAGAATTGAACCTGGGCCATCAGGCTTTACAAGCAAGTGCCTTTTACCTCTGAGTACAAAAGTCACATTTTTTTTAAAAAACCAAAAGTATAGGATTACAGACATAAACAACATAAATGTGCCATCTTGCATGGAACATCTGGAGTTTTGTGTGTGTCTGCTTTCATTCTAAGGTGACACATGGCTCTGTCTACTTTATCTACAGCCAGTGGTCAATTCTATCTGTTCTGGAAAGAAAACACCTCGAGCTGGCCGTCTTGGGGCCAATAAGGAGAACCTGGAGCTCAATGGCAGCATCCTGAGCGGTGGGTACTCTGGCTCAACCCCCCTCCAGCGCAACTGCAGCATTAATTCTGTTGCCAGCACCTATTCTGAGTTTGCGGTAATTCACCTTTTCTAATATCTACCAGTCTCTGGGGAGCACACAGTTGGGGCAGAGGGGGTTCCAATATATAGCACCCAAGCTATTCAGTCCGGACAGTTACCTTGGATGCTGAGAATCCTTTTCCTGTCTGATCATGGTGAGGGTGGGAGGTTTAGAGGAAGCAAGTTAGTATCAGTAATTAGACATTTAACCTGGATCCTGTTTAAGCTATACCACTCCCTGGTTGCAGGAGGTGACCTGCTAATCATCTCCCTGGTGCTCTCTTGATGGAGTTCTTGGTAATTGTCTTACTTCTTTGTTCTTAGAAGGATCCATCCCTCTCTGACAGCTCCACTATTAGGCTTCAGGTCTGTATGGCACCCTGCATGTCCCATGCCCCCTTTCTAAACTTAACTATTGTCTGCTGGCTTCATTCCCATCTGGGCACAGGGGCTACACTAATCCACTATCTCAGCTATGTCATCAGAGAACTTAAAAAAAAAAAAAAGTAAGCAGGAATTCCTATTATGGGATTCAAAAATAAATGATTCCTGTTTCCAATAGACAAACCTGCTGATTAGTGAGAAAACTTGTTCAGACTTGAATTGGATTCTCAGCCTTACCTAAGGTTAATCAAAGATTTTTTTAAAATCATGTTATCAAAAACAACCAAAAACCCTTCGCCCTTTCCCGATCGTGATACAGGGGCCTAGAATGTGCTGGAAAGAATAGAGGGCCCATCACATGGGAGCCCCAGCTGTGTGCTGCTTATACTGAGGTTCTTGGCCTGTATGCTGATTACTTCCTGGAGTATATGCCTTACTAACCCCTCAGGGCTGAATTGCCCACGTTCTTTCTACTGCTCATTTTCTCACCTCTGCTTATTTCTTCCATGTTGAATGCTAATGTATGTTTGCAGCGCTGGATGCAAGTTAAGTTTCCACAGCATGGTTTCCACCCTTAGAGCCCTGCTTTGAATTTGCTTACACTTAACTGCAGTGTCTTAACTAACTGTTCTCTCTTCCTTCAATGTCTTAATACTGAGAGGTAAGGTTACCCTCACCCTTGAGGGAGATACTGAGTTAAAGCCTAGGCTACCTCCTCTCTTGTTACCACAGGGAAGAATAATGGACAGTTGTCCAAGGCAGTGGCCAGTTTGGAACATGAACTCGCTTCATGTTCTGGCACTTTTTTCCAGTTACATGTGTGGCAGTGTTTCTACCCATAGAAATGGTGCCTGTGCCTCTAGTTGGCTGATGACAAATCCAACTTTCCCTTTTTTGCTTGCTCGGCCAAGCCAGTTCTTCCATCTGTGCCCAACTGTCTCTGGCCAAGCTGAGAGGTTCGTCTGATAGTGATAGCTATGCTTAATAACTGTCCAGGCACTAAACTAACCTCTACTAATGCCTGTAGTTCTCTGTGGCCATTCACGCTTTATCTTCTGCTTTTCCACCATGTGCTCCAGCATGAGATCAATCACCAGCAGGCTACAGGGTCCTCAGCCCCAGGGATTGGTAGATAAATGACTTGGCCCAATGTTTGGCAAAGGGCTCAAGAAACCAAAGATGCTAACATGTGCAAAGCCCTGGGTTCTATTCCCAGCATGGCTAAAACAATTTTTAAAAAATGTTTTAAAAGAATGAAAGAAGCCAGGTGTGGTGGTGCATGCCTTTACTCCCAGCACTTGGGAGGCAGAGGTCGCAGAATCTATGTGAGTTCGAGGCCACCTTGAGACTACATAGTGAATTCCAGATCAGCCTGGGCTAGAGCGAGACCTACCTCAAAAAACAATAAAGAATGAAAGAAAGCGAAGCTTGTTGCTTACTTGGCTTGAAAGTCCAAGAGTAGCTTTCTAAGTATAAGGGGTTTGTTTCTCTTGGTGAGGTTTTAACAGTTGACTGGCTGAGGACAATGGGCAGGAGCATGTGTGCATGCGCTTGGCCTGTGACTTACAGAATGGTCCTAGTGCTACCTGCTAGTCAGTCCTCCGTCTTGGGGATGGATGGGTCGCTGACATTTAACTGTGCTTAGAATGGAGAGGTGTGTATGATGAGGGGGTAAAATAAATGATTTTATTTATTTTTTTAACAGCGGGAACTTTCAAAGGCTTCCAAATCTGATGCCTCTTCTCGAATCCTCAATTCAACAAACATCCAGTTCTGAGAATCCCTGACCAGTTAGCAGTTGTGGCTTTCTGTATCTGGACTGGACTTACTTTATACAGGGGTCACTTTATACTTTTTCTTCAGTTTAGGTGTGCTGAAACCCTGGACAGGTTCTATTACCATGGGCCTAACTTAGACAAGAATGAGTGTGACAGATGAAAACACTTCATAGGTGCAGTTGGTTCATTGAGACTTTTTATTTTTGATTTGAGAAATGCTTTAAATCGTAGTTTATAGGACTATCTACTCATTTTTAGCATCTGAAGTCTGATCACTTTACCCCATAATTCTACTTTAAGCACAAGCAAGAGCTTATTTCACCATTATATAAGAAAATTGACCATACCATACTTAACTTTGGGGTATGGGACATGTAATCTGCCTTGTATACTTAAAAATTAGCAATTAACATCTTTTTGTCTAGGGATATTCAGTTGATGTTATAGCTATGGTAGCTGTGCTTTCACTCAAAGGCCTGTCCCCAGCACTTACACTGATGCGGATGTCTTACGTCAGCATTCAAGCTGATCAGCCTGCTGCCACTGTGGCAGGGAGGATGTGAGCTCCTTTGTTAAGTTGTGTACAGTTGTGTTAAATAGTGCAATCCCTTGGGGGGGG
>PVHP010055376.1:0-10167 GCA_004024765.1 Zapus hudsonius | reverse complement strand
GTCCTCCAACAACACACCCAGAGAGATAGAAATCTGCGTTAGTATGAGCAGTAGCAAGTATTCTTGGTGTAACTCAGCCTCAAGCCTCCTGCATCAAGAGGATTTTCAGTACCTGAAAAGGCTGCTCTAAACATCACTTTTGATCTGAAATAAAATAAGAACAAAAAATAATGTTTTAGTATAAATATAAAAAGGGTTTGACCCAAAGTCACTCGAGTGTCTCAACTACACATAAATGCCTGTCTCCATGAATGATTCTTTCCTTTCCTTACTTTACATCCCTTCTTTGAAAGATCAACAGTAGTACATTTTTTTTTATTTCTCCCAATGCAAAATTTGCTGATATATATATATATATATATATTCGTAGTAATTTTGAATTAAATCTTGATCACTTTTCTGGAAATGCTAACCCCTCCAGTCTTACATGACTAGCTTTGTAGAAATTCTTGACTTCAGACTTCAGTTTTTATGCTTCATTTTTCACTGGCATTTTGTTGCTGGAGGAAAATTTTCCTTAAGACCAAAGGAGTAACTTTTATTTAACTACTTGTAAGCTCAGTTCTCAAAATGGAACCCTTGGCACTGTACCCATTGGCATCTTTTATTATCCTAATAGTGTTTTAATAGTTACTTTTCTGTATTTGCAGTACCAATACTATTGGGGGAAGGTCAGCTAAACTCTATGAAATACTAGTAACTGTGAAATCAAACTATGTGCTCAGATATTTGGTTCTGTTCTTGACAGAATGTTCTGTGAATTTAGATGCATGATTTTCTAATATCTAGTCTCTTGGGAAAGCAGCCTTTTATGTCTTCACTCTTGGCTTGAACAAACAGAATAAGCACAGCATAGAAAAGAACAGAGAGAGATATTTATGAAGGCTGATCTTATGGTTCAAAAGCATATACACAGATACAACTGTAGAAAGCCCACTTTCTCTCAAAGGATAACTTTAGCCTTTAATGGAGATCTGGTCTTTGGTGTTTAAACTATGAAACTGCACAGATATCCCCAATGTTAAGTTACTGCATATCATCAATTGGAACTGCTATGTAACAGGAGAGTCCATTGAAATAGAATGGTGATAACTATCCAAACTGTTTTCAGTAAATGAAAATACATCCCAAAATGGCATAAGGTCAGGATAATCAAGAAAAAATTTACTTAAATTGTTATTATATATGAGGCTAACAGACTGATTTAGGTTATCTGGGAATCCACATACACTAAGCAATTACCCAATGTTAAGACTTGGTACCCAATATTTTTTTTTCTTTTGCAGTGTTTCTGTTTCATAGTTACTTCAAGGATTTTTTTTGGGGGGTAGGATTTTTGAAACAAGTTCTTACTATGCAGCATATACAAACTTTGAACTCTTGATCCTCCTGCCTCAGCCTGTTAATCCAGGGATTATGGGTGTGGGCCACCATGGCCAACCAGTTTTTCACCTTTGTTACTACCCTGGCCCAGTAAGCATGTATTGTCTTCAGGTACATTGAGAATGGGGCTATAGGTCAATCATAGAGATGAAACAGTTATCTACTGTGTGTGAAACCATTTATTCAATCCTCAGCACTGCATGAACGAGGAAAAAGAGAAGACATTTCTTGAAGATACTGTTCAGCAACGCTATCCCTTATTCACTCCAATATTTATTGCCTGACTGCAATATTCAGCATCTGTGGAGACAAAAATGAAACAAAGTTGGTGTCTTCCACCAAAGGATCATGAGCTGATAGAGGAAAGATGTGTAGGGGGAAAACAGGGCATGATGAGAGCAAGAATAGAAACAGAGTTAGGAAGATAATGAAGGCAGTAGGAGGCAGAAAATCTAATTCTTCTAAGTCAGGTAGTCTCTTTCAGAGTTGTTAATGTTTGATTTGGGCTTTGAAGTATTAGTGGGATTTTACCAGGTGAGAAAGGAGAATGAAAAGGAAAAAAAAAAGGTAATAGCCAAAGAAAAAAGATCTGTTGGGTAAGAAAAAGAAATAGGTTTTGTCTGGCAAGATCCCCTCTGTGGGGAAAGTGTTTATTATGTAAGCACACACATAAAAATGTCTGGCATGGTGATGAGTGCTTTTAATCCCAGCCCTGGGGAGGGAGGGAAGGACAGGGGATGCTTGAAACTCACTGGCTTGTTTATCTAACCTAATTGGTAAATTTCAGGTTCAGTGAGAGACCCTTTCTCCACAGAGAGTTGGGCATGGTGGCTCAATTCCCACACTTGAGAAACAGAGCCAGGAGGCTTACTGCAAATTTAAGGCCAGCAGAGGACTACAGAATAAATGCCATGTCAGCATGTCAGCCTGGGCTAGACTGAGACACTACCTCAAAAAAAAATCACACCAAAGAGAGACATTTGGTAGCAACCTATGGCCGCCACATGCACACATGTGCCCATGTATATACAAACATGCGTGCTCAATACAAGAAACATAGAAGGAAAAGAGGAACGAAAGTAATAGAAAACTATTAGCAAGATAATCAGGCACAATAGACTTTGTATGTTCAATGAAACAGCTTTGTCAATTGTATCTCCATACAAATTACAACCATAAAGTGTGAAATGCATATTATACATTTATAGAAGCTAGTAAGATAAAAGAAATAAGTATTCACCTGTCTCTCTATGGTCATACAAATTTCTAAAGTCCTTTCTGATAAGAAAGCTGAATCTGGACGTACTGTAGACTCTGAAAAATAAGGACAGCTGACTTTGTAAGCCTATGGAAGCCTCTTTGATTTTCTCCATTTCATAGCATTAATAAGTATATTATATCTGGAAAGACAGCATGTTAACATGCTGCATCACAGCAGTTACTGATTTCCGTTCACCACTTACTCAGGTGATAAAGTCCCATATCAAATATTAATGACTCATCTTAATTTCTCTTACTTTGAGGAAGATTTTATATATATATATATATATATATGTATATATTATATAATATATGAATGTATATATATATATATATATATATTATATAATAAATGAATATATTTTATATGCATATATAATATAATATATAGTATATATTTATAATATATTATAATCATTACTTATTTAGTAATTATGACTCACTGTATAAATACTCATTTTCTTTCAGAGCTTATGACTCCAGAGATACCACCGTTCCTTCTCATGTTCTCTCCTGCATGTTCTCAATACTTCCTGGCCCACAGAATAAATTCAGTTTTCATGAATTTTCTGTCAGATCAAGGCCAGGTTAGGAAAATAAGTATAATAAACAAAATTAAAATATTCAAGATGAGTAATTACACAGAGCAGCAGGAATGAAGCCAGTGGGGAAGACAGGAGAATACAGGAAATAAGCTGATTTTTTTTTTTTGCACAAGTACTTTAAAGTCTTTTTAGAGAAAGTAGTTTCATTAATGTTAGGTATTGTGTTATGGATATTGGGCAACATACTTTTTATAATGCCTAGAATAATTTTATCAAGGTTAACCTTGCAAACATCAAGTTAGTTAACTATATTAGGATTTAGAAATATGATAATCTTGATATTTTAAATTATGTATGTTGTAAAAATGATACATAGCAGCATTTAAACCATACTAGAGTCACTGTGGAAATTCATGTTAACAATCACCATAGTAACCAACTCTAAACTTTCACACACCGTATGCACTTAAATGTCTTGAGAATTATGAATACAATAAGATGAGTTTTGAGAGATTCCTTGCTTCTCTTCTCAGCATTTCTTATTTGTCACAAGTGACTACAATCATTTCTTTAATGTAGCTCTGTGGTATAGCCTCCTTGCAAGTGTTTTTCCTATGGAATTATGTGTAGCTCAGTCTTTCTCTTGAAATAGGTCATGTATACTACCAAAACCAATTAGGCAGTCAGTCATATCTGCTTTCCTCAGTACTGAGGTAGGCCTGTCAAAGAATACAGAAGAAATTTGAAATAGAAATGGTGCTGTAAGAAGCTTATACACATAAGCTAAGCCAATGTAAGATGAACTGTTACCTGTGGAATTGGAAAGAAAGAAGAGGCACCAGTCATGGAGAGACAACACAGGTCCAGATGGGGACAGGAAGGCTAGAAGAGCTGGGAGTACTCTGCTATTTCAATCCTCACCAGCAGCCTACTCATCAGGATTTTTGCCTGAATGAGGAAAGGCACTTTCTATTATTTTCATTTCTTTCCCATTCTATTTTCTTTATATTTTAACAATCTTCCAAGCTCTGGAAATCTACAGAAACCTATTACAGGGTGAGAATGCTTAGCATCCAGAAGTATTTTTCAGAGCTATACATTTAAATTTCTACCCATTGATTATGTCAAAGATTGCAAAGCTTATTCTTTGAAAGTGAAGAAATTCTCTCACTTTTGGGAGGAATACTAATTTGGTGTCTCAGTCTTGCTCTTCATTTCTCTGAGTTGATCTTCTTTACATATTATGTTTTTTACTGCAGCAGATAATTGGCGAGGTTGCAACCTTCAGTGGGTAGCATGCTAGATCACTGTTTGTTGCTAATGTGAAGGATTCCCTGCAGACTATCTTATAGGGTAGGTCATGCTGCTGCTGTGTACACAAGTGCCTTCTTTGTAAAGGAACTGGGAAGGGAGCCTTAGGAATCAAGGCTGATTTCAGATTCAGGACTAAGAACATATGTGCTTTAAAGATGGGTTGTGCAGTGTGTGGTGGCACATGCCTTTAACCCCAACACTTGAGAGGCAAAGGTAGGAGCAAAATTTTGAGTTAAAGGCCAGCCTGGGTCTATAGAGTTCAGTGCTAGGACATCCTGGGCTTGAGTGAGACCCTATATAAGGGGGAAAAAACAGGGAAGGATACCCTGTCACTTGTTCACCTTAACACAGAGACTAAGTAAAACAGGACTGGCACTCCAGTCCAAAGGGGACTTAAACTGTATTATTACATCTCTTCGTTCAAGGAAGTATTTTAGGTCTCACAGCATTAGTTGAAAACAAAAATCATAGACTGTCTGGTTATGGCTGGGAAAACTGTTCACATTTAAGATCCAGGTCATCCATTTCTCATTCCCTCTTTCATACCTAATGATGGACTACTTCACTGGAGAATTCTCACAAGAAATGGGCTGAGCAGGAACAGAGGTGATGGATCAGTGGATAAGAGCGCTTGTGGGACAGACTTGAGTTCAGTCCTCAGCACCCAAGTTAGAAGTATTGAATGCTTGCAGCCAAAGTGCATGTGATAACAGAGAAGAGAATCATTAGTGCACACTGGTCAGCAGGTGTGATGGAGAAACTCAGAGCTCCAGGTTCAGTGCCTTATGACAGAAGAGTGACAGAGGAGCACACTTGCTTCTTTCCTCCACTCTCATGCATATGCACGGGATGTGTGCATCTGCACTCACATCATACATACTAAACAGACAACCAAGTAACAAAGGAAAGAGGAAAAGGGGCTGAGCATCCCTATAAATAATTATAATCAAATTGAATTGCTTCTATATTAGTTTCTTTAGTCATTTCTGGAATAACATTTCTTGTGGCCTTATGTTTTTTCAAACTCCCATGAGAACTTTCTAAGTTCTGCTTACAGCTTTGTATGTCTTCAATTGTCCAAAGTTCCAAACTTTTTACAATCTTCCAAGCTCCACAATCCTCCCACAAACCAGGTTCCAAAGGCTCATAAACCACATAGGTTTATCACAGCAACAATCCAAATTTTCAGTACCAATTTTCTGTCATTGTTACTTTTTCAGTGCTGTGAGCCTACTTGGCCACAAGTTAGTTAAGGAAGGAAGTGGTTTATTCTGGTTTAAAGTTTTGAGAAGATGCACCCTATTCTGGCAGTGAATGCATAGTTTCTGGAACATTAATTAGAGAGGGTGACATTTTTTTTCCACAGGCAGTGATAGAATGAGCAGGAAGAAAATCTGTCCTATACAATGAAGAAGGCCAGCTTTTAGTGATCCACTTCCTCCAGTAAGGCACATCCTACCACAACCTTCCCAAATAATAGCACCATCAATTGAAGACCAACTGTTCAAAGCATGGACTTATGGGGCATTTTTTAATTCAAACCACAACAAATACTCAAATAAAAAAAAAAGGAACATGGTATTTAGAAGAGTCATTTTGTGTTTAGGATGTAGCAAAAATATGACTCAGAGTTGCTTTTTTTGATTTTAGAATTCAGGGCAGACAGTAAAGGAAGATTGTGATGGAGGAATGTTAGAAGGGCTTGGCTGTAACAGTATTCTTACATGAGAACTATGATTTTACCTTCCTTTGTAATAATCAACTGGGATGTGATTAAAATTATTTGAGTTCTTGAGCAATGTAAGCCAGAGGCTTAGATGATGGGATATTCTTGGGGAATGAATATTCATATTAAGACAGATCTGAGCAATCCTGTGGTTCTCTGGAACATTGAAGATGAATGTGCACTTCATAAATTAGCAAATCTCCATTAACTCCACAAGTACTGGATTGAATTGAATCACTGTCTGAATCCCACATGACATTTCTTTTATCCTTAAGCTTCAATAAGAAATATAAGTTGAGCATATAGTAAGCAATATTTATAGCAAGTTATAATAGCAGTGCAGGTAAAGAACAATGTCATCTGCAAAGAAGTGTTAAGTGCAGGAAATAATGCATTTGTGTTCATTATATCAGATAAATATGAAAGGCGGCAACACTAATAAAGTGGATTTCTTTTGAACACCTTGACAACTCCAACTGCTTTGCTTTATTGATATTAATTTACCCAAATTGAAAATAATTTATTTAAATCAAATTTAAACTAACTAAAAGGTTTTCACTTAACAAGAACAAGTCAATAAAATTCTGAAATTAAAGTTGAGGGGAAAAACTGGCATTACAGAGGATGAAACAAATTGGAATGAAAATGCTTTAGAATATTTTCTACATATTTATATTATCCTTATAAATCTTGTGTTTTAGAATTTGTTTGAATGTTTTTAACAATTAATTGATGTGGAACAGAAGCGTAAAATAATGAGTGTCAAATTATGGTTTCAACTAAATGTGGAGGTTATTCAGCATTGGATTTTGGAAGATACAAAAGTGCCCTTGTAAATCTGTTAGGGCTCCATTAAGAGGTATTGCTGGGAAAATTATAACAACTACAAGAATTTGGTACCATTGATACTGTCACTTTCTTTCATTGTCCCGTAATCCACCCCTTCTGCTCTACCTTCCTTCTTCATATACCATCTGTTACTGCTTTACAGATTCTTTGATCTCTTTTCAGTTTTGGTTTTGAGAAACATCATTTTTTTTGGTATGTGTATGTAGGTATAGTATGTATGCACTTGTGTGTGAGCATTGTTATGTGTGGTACACATGTGTGAGAAGGTGATCATGCATGTGTACATGTATGGACCATAAATTGTCATCTAGTGTCCTACTTAGTTGCTTCTACTTTATTATTTTTAAGATAGGGTTTCTTGCTGAGCCTAGAGTTCACCAATTTGGCTGGATAAATAGCCATGAGCCCAAGGGATCTACCTAATATTGCCTCCCTGGTGCTGGAATTAATTAGTATGCCACCCTGAGCAGCATTCAGTGACTCCTGTGTTTCCCTCTGTTTTGCCTTCTCTATATTGAATTTCTCTTTTGAAGTTTGCTTTTGCATAATCTCTATCATCCTAGATGCAAATAACCTTTGAACCATTCATTTATTTTCTCAGTGAAAATTATAATTCCTTGTAGAGTTGCTTCATGTGTATTCAGTGGGAAATTGATCACTAGCAGAGGTAAGCAGCTATATTGCTCTCATATTGCGACTTTTGTGTCAAATTAAACCACTAAAGAGTGGATTCCCTGCTTGTTCTTTCTCAATGGACTTGGAAAGATTGGACTTGGACTGCTCCTTGGATGTTTTGCATGCTGTAAGAACTCCAGATGCTCCTTTCGTAGAAAAAAGACTTCTACTGCTAAAAGTTTCATTGTGTCAGCGACCTTGTCAAATTAGCCTTCTGCTGTTAGTCTTTGTCCTCCAAAGTGTGTGTGTCTGTGTGTGTACGGATAATGAGAGCTATCTGTGATAGCAGTTAGATTGAGAGGATGGGTTATCGAGAAGAAAGTTTTCTAAACCCCAAAATCGTATGAAAAAAACAGTTATTATAAACACAAGTTCATCTAATCCATATCTACTTTGTTCCCTCATTTGGAGGAGTTAAATTCTCTTATATGGGATCTCTCTTTAACATCAAGGACTTCATGCTTATTTATGTCAGTCTACCTTGTACTTTATGGAGTAGTTGGGATTTTTATTTCAATAAAACTTTTTTTAGTTGAATTCTTTGGTTCAAGTATTCCTTCTGTGATCTCCATTCGCTCTAATATCAGCCATACATCTCAGCAGGTGGCTATAATTCATTTGCAATCTGCTGAAATTAATTTTTATGGCTCAATCCCTATATTATTTTGCCTTATCTAGGAGACACACACCATGTATCCAAGGCTGTAGCCATATCCAACACTTTCTGTTGCCGGAATGGCCCAGTCTTTCATCAGCTCAGGAGGTAGGCACTGCCTTTAGTGTTCATTTGCTGAAATATTAGTCATCCCTTCAGACTTTTCTCTCCTTTATACCAGACCAAATTTGTAATTCCCTCTCCTATGGATTTGTGATCCGTTTGTAAAAATATTCCTATTAAAGTCAGTTTTATCCTGCATTTTGCATAATAGTCTTGGTTTCCAAGATTCTTCCTCCTCCCTCTTCCCCCCACACCCCATGTAGGATCTCGCTCTAGCCCAAGCTGGCCTAGAATTCACTTTTTTGTCTCAGGGTGTCCTCAAAGTCAAGAAGATCCTCCTACCTCCACCTGCCAAGTGCTGGGATTAAAGATGTGCACTATCATGCCTGTCTCAAAGATTCTTATTAGGAAGTATTTTACTAGAGTTGGTTGCAAACATTCGTGATCCTTTTAATATAATAGAATTTAATTTATTGTATTGTATTCTTTTATATCTAAAGTATATATACCATTGTAATTTTGCTATAAGCTCTTTAATTTTATCCACCTGAAAAACAAATTTGAACATATAAATTTATTAAACAAATCAATCGTTATTTCACAAATAAGATACTTTGCTTTTCCTGTCTCATGGTCCAAATGTATCACATGTGAAATGATAAAGCCAAATATTCTTTATATTTTCAGTCTTTCTCTTTCTCTCTTCCCCTTCTTTTTTGCTCCTTTGGCCTCGGACAGTGCCATTAATAAGCTGGATAGAAACTCCCTAATCATGTGCTAAAATAATAAAAAAATGTACAGTTGCTTAATTGTTCCACTCTAATGTCCTTGAGGTTCTGACTGTGAAGGAGGAGGATGAAGGAGAAAAAAAGGTGAGGTCGATGGACTGGCCTGTTCAGCTGGAGCAGAAGGACATGTGCTGTCAGTAGGGCCTGACCATGGCAAGTGCTCTGTGTTATGATGGTTAGAAGGTCACCATCTTGCTGTCTTCTACTGTAGGTCAAGCCTTCATGCTTGTCAAGGATTTAAAACTTCTTTTTAAGCCAGAGTATAGTAGTAAATGTAAAGTAAAAAAGGTCTTCTTCCCTCACCCGAAGGTAGTCATCTCTAACAGATTACAAATGTTAGCAGCATACTTCAGTGGGACTTATGATATTTGGAATAATAGTAATCACAGATGATTTCTTATTTTGCTTGTAATAACTTTTGAAATTTTTATAAGCTTATCATTTATATTTAGATCATATTCAAATTTACATGCTATAAGAATTTTTAATTTTAATTTTAATCATCATCATTAAAATTAAGTCATTTAAATTTAATTTATTGTTTGGCATGATAGTGACACTCCTATATCACATGTGAATCTATCCTAGTATCTGCAACATTTCAAAAAGGAATTTTTTTATAACTCTAATATTTTTCTTATGCTTTAATACCATTATTTAGAAGAGTACAATTAACCAGACTGAAAAATAACATTAAAAGCATAATATATTTTTTTTTGTCTAATTTGGAACATATGGATAAGAATGTAACATTCACTTCATTAGAACAAACTTAGGCCAGATTTTCTTTATGCCTTAACTATATAAACATATTTTTATTGTTTAAAAAAATCGAGTATAGCTTCATTTGTTATAGGAGTTTACAGAATATAGACTCAAGTCCACCAATCCCATTCTGCCAAGATAATA
>PVHP010055375.1:0-10212 GCA_004024765.1 Zapus hudsonius | reverse complement strand
TGTAGCCCAGACCGACGGGGAATTCACTCTGTAGTCTCAGGGTGGCCTTGAACTCATGGTGATCCTCCTACCTCTGCCTCCCAAGTGCTGGGATTAAAGGTGTGCGCCACCACGTCCGGCTTGGCTTTTAATTTTCTATTGAAATATCTTTATGTCCTGGGCACATGCTAAGATTACATATTCCTTGTAATTTTTTTGTAAATTTTTTTTGTTTTGTCTTTTGAGGTAGGATCTCGCTCTAGCCCATGCTGTCCTGGAATTCACTATGTAGTCTCAGGTTGGCCCCTAACTCACATCAATCCTCCCACCTCTGCCTCCCAGTCTCCCAAGTGCTGGGATTAAAGGCATATACCACCAAAACTGGCTTGGCTATGTAATTTAAAATTCTCATTGATAAACTTGAAATCAAAGTGGCATGTTGGTTTAGGCCATAACACCTTGCTTCTTTGTTTTCTCCTCATGCAATGACAAAGACCTGGCAGGTAATCAGAATAACCTGATGGAAAGAACTCAAGTCCCTGAATTACTACACAATGTACAGTTGATTCTTAACTGGCCCTTTCACCTAAGATGTATCAGGAATGAAAGAAAGAAAGAAAGAAAGAAAGAAAGAAAGAAAGAAAGAAAGAAAGAAAGAAAGAAAGAAAGAAAGAAAAAGAAAGAAAGGGTCTTTTAATGCTATAGTATTGTTAGAGATAATATTTCCTTTTTTGTTTGTTTTGTTTCGTTTTTGTTTGTTTTTTCAAGGTAGGGTCTCATTCTCCTCAGGCTGACCTGGAATTCACTATGTAGTCTATCTCTGCTTCCCAAATGCTCTGGAATTAAAGGTGTGCAGCACCACACCCTGCATAATATTTTGTTTTATTGCAATAACCTACAATAAAGCCATATCAATTCAATGTGGGAAAGTTTGAGATTTCACAAACCAATGAAAAGTCAACAATCTATATCATCATCAGATTGCTGTAAGAACTAAAAACAATCATCTGTCCTCTTTGTAATTCCCTCCTCTTTTCTCAAGTAGCTCTTTTGGTTTGTTTGTTTTTGCTTTGTTTGGGGGTGTGGGGTAGTTTCATTCTAGCCCTAGCTGGCCTGGAACTCACACTGATCCTCCTACATCAATGCTGGGATTAAAATCGTGCACACCGGCTGGGCATGGTGGCGCACACCTTTAATCCCAGCACTCAGGAGGCAGAGGTAGGAGGATCATCATGAATTCAAGGCCACCCTGAGACTACATAGTGAATTCCAGGTCAGCCTGGGCTAGAGTGAGACCCTACTTCCAAAAAAAAAAAAAAAAAAGCATGCACACAGAGACATTTTCTCAACCATGTTTATAGCAGCTCAATTCACAATAGCAAAGAATTGGAACCAACCCAAATGTTCATCACTGGACGAATGGATATCAAAGTTGTGGTACATATACACTATGTAATTCTATGCAGCTGAAAGGAAAAATGACATAACGATATTTAAAGAAAAATGTTTGGACTTGGAGCAGATCATTCTTAGCGACCTCACACAAGAGCAGAGAGACAAGCACCACATATTTTCCCTCATATACGGTTCCTAACCAGGTTAAGCCTGAACATTAAGATAATCTGTCAGTGAACAGACTGTAAAAGGGGATGGGAAGAATCGACACCATAAAACCCTAGCTTTAATATGGTAAGTTCCTGAGGAAGCTGTGGGCACCACCTGGTATGAGGGGCCATGAATAGAATGGGAGGAAGCCTAACCTCAAGAATAATTGCTCAGGCCTGCATCTCCCTGTCCCAGTTATTGGTTCCTTCTCAAAAAGAGCTGTTGATTAAAGAGACCCATGAGGTCCCCAAAATGTCACAGACTTCTGACAAAGCTCTTGAATACCTGTCCCAGACCTAAGGTAAGACTCTATTGTTGAAGAAATCACAAGAGAGTCATCAAACATCAAGAGATCATGCTAGATCCAGAATGGTAACCAGCTCCCAGATGGTAGCATATGTAGCACTTGAAGGTGTTGCATGAGCTACCAGGGGAAATTGGTCAAAGATATTTGGAGAAATCAGAGACTACTGTTATATAATATAGACAGTTGTCACAGGAATGCTGAACACACTGCTATATGGAATAGACCAGCGAGTCAAGAAATGCTCATCTGTGCAATAGTGGCACTAAACCGAGGAGGGTAATCAATGGCTTAGTGATAAGGAATCCTTAACTGGAGCTGGGGCAATGGCAAAATCTTATCGGGACCAAGAAACCGGGCTCCTTAAGGGGCAATTCCCTGTACCAGAGAGCTACAGAGAAGCTACACCCATTAGGAGCTCGCCATAATAGCAATGGTTGTCTCATTTAACCTATACTGATCTCACTCTCCAATGGAGATTCTGTTTGTATTTTTCCAAAGGCAGTGAGAGAGCTGGGGAGAACCCAATTCCAACAACAAGACATTAGATGATGGCTGACATCCTGGCAGGAGACAATCCACACCTGGCCTTCACACAGGGCCCAAATGAAACCTATGAGAAAATGAAGAGCAAGTCTGATAACCTATGAAAGGTCAATGGAGACAGACAGCAATGATACCCAACACAACCCAGGGCAAAGGTCCACAGATACTTAAGTTCTCAATAACAAAGCAGCCTCAAAACCCACCCACCACGACTCAGGGAACTGAGCAGAAGAGGGGATGGAAAGAATGTAAGAACCATGGTGAGGGAGAATATCCAGAGACATGCCCCCCTCAGCAACAATACACAAGGGGGAAGAAAAATAGAAAAACTGTCTACCTCTGGTGCAGCTCATAACCCCCTAACCTATGGACAGATCCAGTATGTGCACCAAGGAAGTACCACAGTGGGTAGGGGACAGAGAGGAGGGAAACGGGGACACATTCACAAAATTTGCTCATACAATGTATATACTTATTCATAATGATAGTTTAAAAAAAGTGTGCACAACCACACCTGAAATAGGGTTTTTGTTTTTTATAGCTAGGGTCTCACTCTAGTCCAGGATGACTGGAATTCACTATGTTGTCTCAGGGTGGCCTCGAACTGGGTGATCCTAGCTCTGCCTCCCGAGCACCACCACACCCGGCGGCTCTTTTGTTGTTGTTTTGTTCATTACTCTTTTGTTTTGTTTTTACTTTTACTAGAAGGTGAAGTTGGGAGCTCCAAAGAAGACATGTCCTTCAAAACCCCTTGACAGCACGGTGTTAATCTAAACGAAATACTATTTCGTGCACGACATGGCACTGGGAGCGACACAAACACATCCAATCAACCAATAGAAAGCATTCCGCGGCCAATGATGACTCAAGACGTCAAGAATCCCTACGATTTCCAGTGACGTAGGCCGGGCGACGCCGCCCGCCCATGCCTGACACACTTCCGGCGCGACGCTTCCCCTCCACGCCGCCGCCGGGGCCGTGGGGGAGGGAGGCGGTTAGCGGGCTTGGGCGCCTTCGCTGGCGGCGGTAGATTTGAAGCGCCGCGGAGGACGGGCGCCGAGGCGGGCAGGGCGGCGGCGCAGGTGAGCGGCGTCGGTGCGGGGCGGGGCGGCCCGGGGGCGGGCGGGCAGGGCGCGCGGAGAGGGGAGGGCGCGCGGAGAGGGGCGGGCGGGCCGGAGGTAACCGTCCTCCCGGGGAGTGCGCGCCCCGCGTCCGCGCCCGCGCCCGCGCCCGGCCTCTGCCGCTGGAGCTGCTGGACCAGGCCCGCCGCCGCCCGGCGCCCCGGAAGCCGCTGTCCTCGGCACCCCGCCCCGCGCCCTGACGCATTCTGCCGCGCAGTGCGGCTGGAACATGGCGGCGACGGCGGCTCCGGGAAGCTAGCTGCGTCCTGGATGTCCGGATCGCGGCCCTGGGCGCCGCGGCGGGGTAGGTGGCCGGTCTGCGGGGAGCGGGCAGCGCGGGCTGACCTCCGGTCGGCAGGGCGTTGCGGAGTGACTGGCGAGCGCCCCTCCTCCGAACTCTTCCGCCGCACCGGCGCAGCAGCACGGCGGCCGTCGTGCATGCTCTAGGGACGCCGCGGGCCGCTTCCCCGGGATTCTTCCAAAACCGCAAGTCCTTTCCCCACGTCTCTCAGGAGCTGTTAACGGCGCAGGCCTTTTAGGAAGATCGTGGTTTAGGAGCTCCATCTGCCTGGTTATTAGTCTTTTAAGAAATAACCAATGCGTGCCAGCAACCATGTCTAATCGTTTGGAAAAGTACAAAAGCGCCACTTTGTGCACTCGACTCCCCCCACCCCCACACGAGTGCATTCTGTGCAGCATCCTGTTTTTGCCGTAGTGATCACAAATGCATCAAAAAAATAGATGTTTGGAAATTTGTGGGTCTGTTAACCTTCAGAAACTAAAACCTTAGGAAAAGATGAAAATATGAAATGTCTATGTCATTTCCATTTTGTAAAGGACAGCGACCAGAAGTTGCCACTTTGTAACAGTGACGGTGGAAGTGGGAGTGAATATTATAAGTTATAAAATACAGAAATTATAGATACTTGGAATGTCTGGTTCTTTCATACTTTTATTTATTTTTTATTTGCAAGAAGGGAGCATGCAAGGGCCTCTTGCCACTAAAAGTGAGCCCCAGATGCATTGTCATTATCTGCATCTGGCTGTATGTGGGTATTAGGAAATTAAGCCTGGACTGTCAGGCTTTTCAAGCAAGTGCCTTTTAAACTTTTTTGTTACTGTTTTTCAAAGTGTCTCACTCTAGACCAGGCTGACCTGTAACTCACTGATGTCTCTGGTGGCTTCGAACTCATGGCATTCCTCCTAACTGCCTCCTTTGAGTGCTGAGATTAAAGGCATGCACCACCACACCCAGTTTAAAATTTTTTTCCAATTTCGCGCGTATCTTTTTTAAATTTTTATTTATTTGAGAGAGAGAGAGAGGAGAGAGAGAGAGAATGGGCACGCCAGGGCCTCCAGCCAGTGCAAATGAACTGATGCATGTGCCCTCTGGTGCATCTGGCTTTATATGGGCACTGGGGAATCTAACTCTGGTCCTTCTGCATTGTAGGCAAATGCTTTAACCGATAAGTCATCTCTTCAGCCCCCCAACATTTTTTAAAAAATATTTTATTTATTCATTTTCAGGCAGAGAGAGAGAGCCACCACCTTGTGGGTCTGGCTTATGTGGGACCTGGGGAATTGAACCCTGGGCCTTAGGCACTGGAGGCAAGGGCCTTAACCTCTGAGCCATCTCTCCAGCCCCCCCCCCCAAATTTTTTAAAGATTTATTGTATATTATTTATTCAAGAGAGTGAGAAAGAAAGAGGCAGACAGAGAGAATGGGTGTGCCAGGGCCTCCAGCCACTGCAAAGAACTCCAGACACATGGTCCATTCTGTGTATCTGGCTTTGCTTGGGTAATGGGGAATCAAACTTGGGTCCTTCTGCTTTGCAGGCAAACACTATTATGCCATCTCTCCAGCCCTAAATTTTTTTTTTTTTTGTTTTTTTTTTTTTGTTTTTCAAGGTAGGGTCTCACTGTAACCCAGGATGGCCTTGAACTCATGGCGATCCTCCTACCTCTGCCTCCCAAGTGCTGGGATTAAAGGCGTGCGCCACCACGCCCGGCTAAAAATTTTTTTAAAAATTTAATTTCAAGGAGAGAGAGAATGATCATGCCATGGCCTCCCAGCCACTGCTGACAAATTACAAAATGGATGTGCCACTTTGTGCATTTGGCTTTACATGGGTACTGGGGAATAGAACCCACGCTGATAGCCTTTTTGCAAGCAAGTGCCTTTAACCACTGACCCATCTCTCCAGTTCCCATGTATTAAAATTTTTATTTTAAGCCGGGCATGGTGGCGCACGCCTTTAATCCCAGCACTCGGGAAGCAGAGGTAGGAGGATCACCGTGAGTTCAAGGCCACCCTGAGACTACACAGTGAATTCCAGGTCAGCCTGGGCTAGAGTGAAACCCTACCTCGAAAAAAACCAAAAAAAATTTTTTTTTATTTTAAAGCCGTGCGTGGTGGCGCACTCCTTTAATCCCAGCACTCAGGAGGCAGAGGTAGGAGGATCACTGTGAGTTCAAGGCCACCCTGAGACTACATAGTGAATTCCAGGTCAGCCTGGGCTAGAGTGAAACCCTACCTCGAAAAACCAAAAAAATAAAGAAAGAAAGAAAGAATATATATATGTGTGTGTGTGTGTGTGTGTGTGTGTGTGTATTTTTTTTTAATTTTTATTTGCAAGAGGAGAGAGAATGAATGAATGAATATATGTGTGTGCCAGTGTGCCAAGGCCTCTCGCCACTGCAAACATTCCATACTCTTGTACCACTTTGTGCATCTGACTTTATGTGGATATTTTGGAATCAAGTTGTCAGGATTTCAAGCTTTGCACTCAGGTACCTCTGACCGATGAGCCATCTCTCCATCCATCGTCATCGTGTGTGTGTGTGTGTGTGTGTGTGTGTGTGTGTGTGTGTGTGTTTTCAAGGTAGGGTCTCACTTTAGCCCAGGGTGACCTGGAATTCACTATGTAGTCTCAGGGTAGCCTCGAATTCACTGTGATCCTTACCTCTGCCTCCCTAGTGCTGTGATTAAAGAAGTGTGCCATCACGCCTGGTGGAATTTACTGCCTGCCTGCCTTCTTTTCCTCTTTTTTTTTTTTTTAATATTCATTGTCAAGCAGAGAGATAGAGATACAGAGAGAGGGAAAGAGAGAGAGAGAACGCACACCAGGGCCACCACCTTGTGGGTCTGGCTTATGTGGGACCTGGAGAATTGAACCCGGGGCCTTAGGCACTGGAGGCAAGTGCCTTAACCGCTGAGCCATCTCTCCAGCCCGCTTTTCCTCTTCTATCCATCTATCAATATTTGCTAGGAGAAAGTGAGTGCCAGGGCCTCTTACCACTGCAGATGAACTTCAGATACATGCACTACTTTGTACATTGGCTTCTGGGGAATCCAACCTGGGCTCACTGGATTTGCAAGCAGTACCACCAACCACTGACTCCTCTCCTCAGGCCCCCTGCTGTTTGATTTATATGCCTATACTTAGAGGAATTTTATAAATATTATTTGTGAGAGAGGCAGAGGCCTAGGTGGGCAGAGAAGACAAGGGAAGAAATTGATATACTAGAGCTTCCAGCCATTGCAGATGAATTCCAGATGTATGTGATCCTCTGTGCATCTGGCTTTAGATGGGAACAGGGGATCAGAGCTGGGCATCAGACTTTGCAAACAAGTGCCTTTAACTGCACTGCTGAGCCAGCTCTCCAGCTTCATTTATTTATTTACTTGAGAGAGTGAGTATAGGTGTGCCAGGGCCTCTTGCCATTGACAAAAAACTCCAGACATGTTTACTACTTTGTGCATCTGGCTTTACTTGGGTACTGGAGAATTGATTGCAGGCATCTTGGCTTTGCATACAAATGCCTTTTGAGACAGTGTCTCACTGTTGCTCAGGCTAATGTGCAATTGACTGTGTAGCCCCAGCCTGGCCTTGAACTCTTGGCCATCCTCCTACTTCAGCCTCCCAAGTTTTGGGCCTAAAGACATGCACCACCAATGCCCAAACAAAGGTAAAAATCTCATGTGAAATTGTCATCTGTTCCAGTAAACCTAGCAAATGAGAACATTCTTTCTAGGTTTCTAGGTCCTGAACTGAAGAGTGAAGAAAGGAGGGAAGGAATCAGAAAACAATAGCAACAAAGCACTTTCTTTATAAAAAGCATCTTATTAGGAGAATGGGCTCAGTTTCAGTGGTGGAGTAACCTGATGGACTACCTACCTGTAGATTGTGGAAAAATTCCTCACTGTAGATAGGTAATAGCAATACCTCGTGTGAGAATCAGTATACACGGGGGACAGCCCTATATTATAATAGAAAATACTAGTTCAGGCTGCATATGGTAGTGAACCCCTATAATGCCTCCACTTAGGAAAAAGAGTTCAGCTCTCATTTCTGAAATGTAGTTGTTAAAGAAATTTAGAGGGTTGGAGAGATTGCTCAGGGGTAAAGGCACTTGCCTCCAGTGCCAAAGGACCCCGGTTCAATTCCCCAGTACCCACATAAGCCAGACCCACAAGGCGGTGGCCCTGGTTTGCTCTTTCTCTCTCTCTCTCTCTCTCTCTCTCTCTCTCTCTCTCTCTCTCTCTCTCTCTCTCTGTCTGTCTGTCTCCCTTTCTCTCCGCTTGAAAAAATGAATAAAAAAATTAAAAAAAAAGAAATTTAGAGAACATAGCATGCTATAGTATTTGCAGATATTGTTGACATGAAAAATGGTCGATAATGATGAGCATTGCAAATAGTAACATTATTTGCATAGGGAGAAGGAATACTTAGATATGTAAGTTTGGATTTTGACAAGTTATTCTGTCTGAATTGTCTTTCATTGCTTATAAAAGTATTTCTAAGCTGGGTGTGGTGGCACATGCCTTTAATCCCAGCACTCAGGAGGCAGAGGTAGGAGGATTGCTGTGAATTCAAGGCACCCTGAGACTACACAGTGAATTCCAGGTCAGCCTGGACTAGATAGAGCAAGACCCTACCTTGAAAAACCAAAAAATAAATAAATAAAAATAAAGTATTTCTGCCGGGCATGGTGGCGCACGCCTTTAATTCCAGCACTCGGGAGGCAGAGGTAGGAGGATTGCCGTGAGTTCGAGGCCACCCTGAGACTACAGAGTGGATTCCAGGTCAGCCTGGACTAGAGCGAGACCCTACCTCGAAACCCCCCCCCCAAAAAAAAAAAAAGATTTAAAAATAAAGTATTTCTATTCTGGGCATCATTGCACAGGATATAATCAAAGCACTCAGAAGGTGGAGGCAGGAGGATTGAGAATTGAAGTTTAGCCTGAGCTACCTTGTTGAGACCATGTCTCAAAAAATAGATATTTGGGCTGGAAAGATGGTTCAGTGGTTAAGGCTTTGGCCTGCAAAGCAGGACCAGAGTTTGCATCCCCAGTACCCACATAAAGTCAGATGCATAAGGTGGCACATGGGTCTGGAATTCTTTTGCAATGGTTGGAGGCCCTGATGTGCCTGTTCTCTCAAATAAATAAATAAAAATAAAATTTAAGAATGTTATTTTCAGGGCAGGGTATGGTGGCACATGCCATTAATTCCAGGTCGAGGTAGGAAGATTGCCCATGAGTTTGAGGCCAGCCTGAGACTACTGAGTGAATTCCAGGTCACCCCCAGCCAGAGCAAGACCCTACTTCAAAAAACCAAAAATCAGGGCTTGGAGAGATGGCTTAGCGGTTAAACATTTGCCTGCAAAATAGAAGGACCCAAGTTCGATTCCCCAGTACCCATGTAAAGCCAGATGCACAAGGGGGTGCATGTGTCTGGAGTTTGTTTGCAGTAGCTAAAGGCCTTGGCGTACCCATTCTTTGTGTCTGCCTCCCTCTCTTTCTCTCTCTCTCTCTCTTAAAATAATTTTTTTTAAAGCCAACAAGGAAAATCGATTAAATAGATTAAATTGGATATCACTTTAATTTCTGTGGCCAGCTTGGTGAGGCGAGTCTATAACATAAGGGAGATGATGAATGGTAACAACTCAGACAGTGAGAACTAGGTCACACTAGAGCATACATTTTACCTGATAGGAACAAAATGTGCTGTGCTGCACAGAAGTCGGGCACTGTGCCATATGGTGATTTTTTTTTTTAATTTTTTGGTTTTTCGAGGTAGGATCTCGCTCTAGTCCAGGCTGACCTGGAATTCACTCTGTAGTCTCAGGGTGGCCTTGAACTCATGGCAATCCTCCTACCTCTGCCTCCCGAGTGCTGGGATTAAAGGTGTGCACCACCACGCCTGGCTCCATATGGTGATTTTTAAAAAAATATTTATTTGAGAGAGAAATGAATGAATGGGTGTGTCAGGGCCTCTAGCCACTGTAAGCAAACTCCCTCCAGATGCATGTGCCACATTTTGAATCTGGCTTAACATGGGTACTGGAAAATCAAACTCAGGTCCTGCTTTATAGGCAAGTGCCTTAACCGCTGAGTCATCTCTCCAGCCAGGTAATTATTTTTCCAATAATTCTTTTTTAAGAAAAACATCTAGTGCCAGGTGTGGTAACATACACCTTTAATCCCAGCACTTGGGAGGATTGCTGTGAGTTCAAGGCCACCCTAAGACTACATAGTGAATTCCAGGTTAGCCTGAGCTAGAGCAAGACCCTATCTTGAAACCTCCCTCCCCCCCCCAAAAAAAAAAACAACTAGATTTTTTGATAATGCTCCATTCATTCAAGGCTAAGTAA
>PVHP010055374.1:0-10035 GCA_004024765.1 Zapus hudsonius | reverse complement strand
ACACACACACATTTGCAGGTAGAGAGAGAACATGACTGTGTATGGGTACACCAGGCCTCTTGCCACTGTAAACAAACTCCAGGCTCATGTGCCACTTTGTTCATCTGGGAAATTGAACCCAGGCCAGCAGGCTTTGCAAGCAAGCATGTTTAGCCACTGAACCTTTTTCCTAGTCCACTCACAATTTTTTCCCCCAATGCAGGATCTCACTCTAGCCTAGGCTGACCTGGAACTCACTCTGTAGTCCTAGGCTGGCACCAAACTCACAGTAATTTTCCTACCTCAAACTCCTGAGTGCTGGCGATTAAAGGCATGTGCCCCTTCATTCAAGCTTTTTTGACTGATTTAGACTAAGTAATGTTAAGGCAGATAAGCCAGTTTCCCAAAGATATACAAGGTGTTGAAATCAAGCTGTCTTTGCCTACCTATACCAGCCCAATGTGTAGAAGCTATGTTGTCTTTACACATGGTCTTTGCTCTTTCCTGGGCAGGTACCCCTGCAAGATAGTTAAACACACATATTGGGAAAGTGTTGCCTTTTGACAGCAATGATGTTGGAAAGGGCATTTACAAAAGCAATGCTCCTGCCTCTCTGAAATATTGATCTTCTGTTTTAGTGCGTAAATTCACAGAGAAACATGAATGGATAACAACAGAAAATGGTATTGGAACAGTGGGAATCAGCAATTTTGCACAGGTATTGAATTGCCTTGAAATATTTGTGACAGTCTGCTTTCAGGTTATTGGATTGTCTCTACCTTATGAGAACTGACAGTGCTTAGGATCTTCTACAGGCCCTTAGGACAATCAGTCAGAAGTGAAACAAGTAAAATGAATGTTAATTATGACTGTATGTGGTGGTGTAAGAGATCCTGTGCTTGCATAGTGACACACACCTGTTATCCCAGCGTTCAGGAGGCTGAGGATCACCCAAGAGGTCACTGCCACCCTGGCTACACAGTAAGATCCCGCCCAGAAAAACAAGGCAAAAAAGTAAATAAATAAACACCTACAAGTAGGAAACACACCTTAAAAATGTGTTTTAGGGGCTTGGGATGCACCTCATTTAATCAACTACTTGCCTAGCTTGAAACCCTGGGTTCAGTCCCCAGCACTCCATGAACAACCCTGCTGTTCTCACTGAGACCACACACCTCCTGAGTAGTTAATGGTGGCTGAGAAGGGAGAAATCAAGCTTATCAGTGGTGTAGCCACTCATAAGTTGCCCATTCCACAATCAATAACATCCCACCCATGGTCAAGCAATTCTGCTTTAACTCAATGAGGGAAGAGCCATGAAAGTAAGCTGAGGATTAATGGGGAGGATGGACTTAAGAGGGAGGGATAAAACAGGACAATTGGGGGGAATAAGATCAAAATATACACATGTATAAACATGGAAAAATAAATAGAAATTTAAAAACTGGTGTTGTGATGTATGTCTATAATTGTAACACTCAAGAGGTAGAGGCAGGAGGGTCAGAAGTTCAAGGTTATCCTTATCTACATAGTGAACAAATATTGAGCTATTTGAGACTCTGTGAGCTATATCTACAGAGGGGAGTGCTTTGTATCAAGCAATTAGAGAAAAAAAAGAAGAGTAAGAAGAGTGGTGAGTTGCTCTAACATTTTGTGGGGATAGTGATACTGTATGACCAGGGGCCATGTCTACATTGTTCCCATCATCATCTTTGTCATACTGAGATACCGTTCGAAGGAAAATGAGAACACAAATAGCCTGGCCAGTGCTCGCTTCGACAGCACATATACTAAAATCAGAACAAATAGCCTGGCCAGTGATTTTTAAATGGGTCTGTGTGTGAGGGGAGCTAGGAGGAGATGCTAGCTGTGGGAAGACAATTCCCCTGATGTCTTCGCTGCCTCACCCATCTTCCTGTGGGGCTCCATATCGGGCAGTTTATAAAGTACTGTATAAGAAGTTCTTGCCTCCTGAGTTTACCCATGAGGGGAGTCATCTACAAGACAATATATGATACAGGCCACCTGGGTTCACGCACTGATGGAGAAAACCATAGTTTCAGGAATCAGTGAGTGATGTCATGAGCTGAGTATAAAGATGGTGCTTGGAACAGCTAGTAATCTTGTTTGGGGAATTTGGTTTGTGCCAGGAGTCACTTTAGCCTAAGGGTCAATTCTGGCTGGTGGCTGTTTCCTGTAGTGCAGCTCCTGAGTTAAAGAATAGTTTTCATTTTATTTATTTATTTATTTATTTATTTATTTATTTATTTATTTGGTACTATGGATTGAACCCAGGGCTTCAGGGATGCTATACAATGCTCTATCACTGAGCCTCATCCCCAGCCTTTCTTTTTATGAAGTAGAGTTTTGCTATATATACATAGCCCAGGCTGACAGGACTCACAACCCTCCCTACTGCATCTACCCCCTCCAAAATTCTGGGATTATAGTTGTGCACCACCACTCCTAGCCAATTTTACATTTTGAAAGAGTTGTAAGAAAAAAAGAATGTAGCCCCACAGGTATAAAATACTCAGACTAAAGTACAGGACATTCTACTACGTTTGTCTTTTCTGTTTACTGTCAAGGTTTCATTTGACTTCTGAGAGTTTTCTGGTGTTTTTGTATTCTAGGAAGCATTGGGAGACGTCGTTTACTGTAGTTTGCCCGAAGTTGGGACAAAATTAAAAAAGCAAGGTGAGTATTGTATTTCTCATCTTGGGGTGTTACAGTCCATTCATGAAGTTTCTTTACCTGAATAATAACATTTACACCCAGGGTCAGTTAGAGTGTTTTCAGTTCAGGAAACAGAATATTCAGTCAGAAGTGTTGGAAACAGGTTTGCAATACAAGCAGTCTGAGGTGTGTGGAAATATGTTGGTTCATAGAAAGAGGTTGGGAGGTTGGCTTTCCCACTTGTCTGCCTCAGTGTGTCCAGTCAGAGCAGGGCAGGATCCTTCTGTCTCTGTGGAGAGGGACGTCTCTACAGACCTCTCAACCAATGCTTTCCTTCCACTCCTGCTGCCCCTTGCTGTCCTCAGTCTAATTTCAGAAAAATGACTTAATTGAAATCTCATCAATTAGGACCCCTTTCATACAGTTGTAAGGGTTATTTATTTATTTTTTTAAGGTAGGGTCTCGCTCTAGCCCAGGCTGACCTGGAATTCACTGTGTAGTCTCAGGGTGGCCTCAAACTCATAGTGATCCTCCTATCTTTGCCCCACAAGTACTGGGATCAAAAGCATGTATCACCATGCTGGGCGTTTTCTTATTCTTTTATATTTTCTGTTTTATTTTTTGAGGCAGTGTCTCATTCCAGGCTGACTTGGAACTTACTTTTTAGCCCAGGCTGGCCTTGAACTTACATCAGTCCTCCTACCTTAGCCACCAGTATGCTGAGATTATAGGCGTGAGCCATGACATCTGGTTTCCTTCACCTTGTTGAAAACTTTATTAGGTGTCATGTTCAGGCCTTCCCCCTACCCCACGTAGGGTTTCACTGTAGCCAAGGTACGCATTATGGTCCTCTTGCCTCAGCCTCCCAAGTTAGTGTGTGTGATGGAGACAGGTGTGGTTTATTACAAGTTGAAGTGTGTGGATTGAGAGGCAGGGAATTTTTGTTGTTGCTGTTGCTGTTGCTGTTGCTGTTTTGTTTTATTTTGTTTTTGAAGTAGCGTCTCACTCTAGCCCAGGCTGACTTGGAATTCACTATGTAGTTTCAGGGTGGCCTCAAACTCGCAGTGATCCTCTTACCTCTGTCTCCCGAGTGCTGGGATTAAAGGTGTGAGCCACCATGCCTTGCTTGCTCCTTTCCTTTCCTTTCCTTTCCTTTCCTTTCCTTTCCTTTCCTTTCCTTTCCTTTCCTTTCCTTTCCTTTCCTTTCCTTTCCTTTCCTTTCCTTTCCTTTCCTTTCCCTTTTCCTTTTCCTTTTCCTCTCCCTCTCCCTTTCCCTTTCCCTTTCCTTTTCCTTTTCTGTTTCTTCTCTCTTCTTTCTTCTGTTTAAGCTTTTTCTTTGTTTGAGACAAGGTCTCACTATGTTGCTCTGGCTGGATTTGAACTCACTATGTTTCACTAGACTGAGTGAAAGCTTGCATCAGTCCTCCTGCCTTTGCCTCCTAAATGCTGGGAGTATAGGCATATACCATCCATCACACGTGCATTTTATGAGAGAGAGAGAGACAGACAGATAGAGAGAATGGGTGCACCAGGGTCTCCAGCCACTACAAACTCCAGATACTTGTGCCACTTTGTGTATCTGGCTTTATGTGGGTATTGGAAAATTGAATCCAGATTGCTAGGCTTTTCAGGAAAGCACCTAACTGCATTTTCTTTCCTTGCTTTATTGCACTGGCTGGGACCCTGTCCAATGTTGTAATCTTAGGAAGAAGCCTTTGATATTTCATGCAGCATGATGCTACATGGGGGTAGTTCAGAGATGCTCATTATCAGATAAGGAGGGGTTTTTTTTTTTGTTTGTTTTTGTTTTTTTGTTTTTCGAGGTAGGGTCTCACTCTAGCCCAGGCTGACCTGGAATTCACTATGTAGTCTCAGGGTGGCCTCGAACTCATGGCGATCCTCCTACCTCTGCTTCCCTAGTGCTGGGATTAAAGGCGTGCGCCACCACGCCCAGCTAACAGATAAGGAGTTTTTGTTGTTCTTGCTTAAGAGTTTTTAATCGCTACTGGGTGTTGAATTTTGTCAAGTTTATTTTCATTTATTGAAGTAATTTTCTGTGGTTTCTTTATTCTGTAAATATGATTTTTTTAATGTTTAATTAACTCATTACTGATATAAATGCCACTTAACCATGACTGAAAAATTGTCTTTTGGGCTGGAGTTTGGGAATTGAACCCAGGCCATCAGGCTTTATAAGAAAGCACCTTTAATCAACCATCTTCCCTGCCCCCTAGATTAACTTTGAATTGGGGACAATAGTTTATTTGAGCTTGTGATCCAGATCTGGGGTGACAGTTGTACACCGCCACCCCTGGCTCATTTTCTTTCTTTCTTTTTTTTAACATCTCTTTAAGAAATATTTTATTTATTTGATAGAGTGTGTGTGAGAGAGAGGCAGTCAGAGAAGCACCTTTAACTGCTGAGCCATCTTCCCAGCCCAACTTAATAATTTTTAATATTAAGGACTTCCAGCCACTGCAGATGAACTCCAGACGCATGCACCATTGTGTGCATCTGGCTTTATGTGGGTGCTGGGGAATCAAAACTCATGTCTTCCTGCTTTGCAGGCAAACATCTTAACCACTGAGCCATCTCTCCAGCCTGCTGGCTCATTTTCTTTTCTTTGTCAGATTTGAGTCAGATTAGTCTGGTGGAGTATGTTTGGAAATACTCCTTCCTCTTTATTGAAGGACAAATAGGAGAGTTCTGACTTAGTGTTAACCAAAAATCTTGTCCTGGAGATTTCTTGGTGGGAAAATTTTTCTTTTTTTGAGACATGTCTGACCTTAAACATGCCATGTAGCTGAGACTGATCTTAGACTCCTGATCTTCCCTCTGCTTTGTTTTTGTGTGTGGCTTACATGTTGGGCGCCAGTGCCTCTTGCTGATGAAATGAATGCTGGATACTTGCACCACTTTTTGTGTCAGGCTTACATGGCAGCTTAGGAATTGAGCCCAGGAGGGCAGCTTTGTTGACCACTGAGCCATCTTCCCAACCCCCAATTCCTTTGCTTTAACTTGCTCCTCTTTTCTAGTACTGGAGCTCTGGTTTACTAGGAAGTCTTTACTCATTAGAGAATGGGATCTCCCTTGGGGTGGGTGGCAGCTACAGTCTTAGTTCAGCCTTGCCAAGTCACTTGGGGAACTGCCAGGTGTGTGCATGGTTCAGGGATCATTCAGAGACCGCAGCACTTTGCAGCAAGCTTTCCCTCCCTTTTCTCTTGACCCTTCTTAGGGTTCCTACCTCAGTTCTGATGGCCTCAATGTCTTAGATTTATTAAAAATAGAAAAGTGCACACCTTTAAACCCAGCACTCAGGAGGCAGAGGTAGGAGGATCACTGAGTTTGAGGCCAGCCTGGAGCTACAGAGTAAGTTCTAGGTAGCCTGAGTAAAATCGAGACCCTACCTCAAAGAGAGAGAGAGAGAGAGAGAGAGAGAGAGAGAGAGAGAGAGAGAGAGAGAGAGAGAGAGAGAGAATAAAAAAGAAAAAATACGTACTTCAACAAAAAGAGAAAATTGGGTATTAAAGTATACCCAATAAGGATGAATATGGTCTTCTCTAAGAGAGTTACCTTGATTTCTGTTCTTGGAAGTCAGTAAAACAGATTTTCTTTGAATGTAGACTGCCTTACACGGCATAAATTAGTGTAAAAAGCCATGGCAAGGGTGGGGGGGGCTCTTTTTTCTTTGTGTTGTTGCCTCTTCTCTAGAAATTTCTAGTCCTTTTAGAACCCAGGTCATTGATTTTAAAACATTTTTTTTTAGGTATAAAACCTAAAAGCAGTAATATTTTTTCTGAGCAGTGATTCAGATATAGCTCACTGTTTCTTTGCATGTATGTGTGTGCATGCATGCCAGGGCCTTTTGCCACTGCAAACAAAAACCTGCCACTTTTTTGTTATTGTTATTGTTATTTTTTGAGGTAGGGTCTCGCTCTAGCCCAGGCTGACCTGGAATTCACTATGTAGTCTCAGGATGGTCTTAAACTCAACACCAATCCTTCTACCTCTGCTTTCCAAATACTGGGATTAAAGGTATGAGCCACTTTTTTATGTTTGGCTTACATGAGCGACTTGGGAATTGAACCCACCAAGCAGGCTTGACAAGCAAATGACTTTACCTGCTGAACATCTTCCCAGCCTTTCCCACAAATTTGGATGATGTATTTTCATTCATTTCAAAGCATCTTGCAGTTTCCTGTATGATTTCTTCTTTGACCCATGCGTTATTGAGAAGAATGTTTTATTTCCAAGCACTTGGAGCTTTTCCAGATCTTTACTGATATTTAACTTGTAGCAAAGAATATTCTGTAAGATTTTGGGTTTTTGTTTTGTTTTTTCCTGTTGTTGCTGCTTTTTGTTGTTTTCTTTTGAAAATATTTTTATTGGTTTATTTGCAAGCATACAGAGATAGAAGAGAGAGAGAATGGGTGGGCCATGGCCTGGAGCCGCTGCAAAAAAACTCCAAATGTACCTGATACTTTTCATCTGGCTTTATGTGGGTACTGGGAAATCAAATCCAGGCGTTAGTTAGGCTTTGCCTTAACCTCTGAGCCATCTCTCTAACCCTTGTTTGTTGAGACATAGTCTCTGTGTCTAGCCCAGGTTAGCGTCACACTGGCTATATCACAGAACATGAACTTAAATTCCTGATCATTTCATAATCCTGGGATTACAGGTGCATGTCACTGAGTTTAAGCACATTTGGTATTCAGACAAATCACCCTTTTGTTATTTACTGTGTCTGGAACAGCTAAGTCCACTTTATTGAAGCTATTCCTACCCTTCTTATATGAGCCTAATAAAGAAATCAGAATTTTCATCATGACTATTTAAGAGGTAAATACTTCTCCAGATTTTGTATTGTGAAGTCAGTGACTCGACATTGTATTTTCTTTAATGTTCTCACTTAGATGAGTTCGGAGCTTTGGAAAGTGTCAAAGCTGCGAGTGAACTCTACTCTCCTCTGTCAGGAGAGGTAACTGAAATCAATGAAGCACTTGCTGAAAATCCAGGGCTCGTCAACAAATCTTGTTATGAGGATGGTAAGTTGTGGCTCAATTACATCCCTACAGTCACGCAGTGAGGTATGTCAACAGCAATTTTCTCCAATTTGTAGATGAATTGGAGCCCCCTCCTCAATTTTATCTGTGAGGATCATACAGCAAATAATGGCAAAATTAGGGTACATTGTGATTCTTTTTAGCCTGCTGCCTTGGCCTTTGGATTCTAGTCTTAAGCTATCACTCTAATATTTACAGTGTTGGTGTGCTTTTTGTTAAAGAAAGACACACCTGGCTTTACATACTTGAATCCCCTATTTAAAGATTTTTTTTAAATTTTATTTTGGTATTGCTTATTTACTTGAGAGAGAGATAAGAGAAAGAGGCATATAAAGAGAGAATGGGCACACCAGAGCCTCCAGCCACTGCAAACGAACATCCTGCACCACCTTGTGCATCTATCTGGCTTTATGTGGGTCCTGGGGAACTGAACTCTGGTCCTCTGCTTTATAGGAAAATGCCTTAACCACTAAGCCATTTCTCCAGCCCATATTTGTTTGTTTGTTTTTTTTCCTTTGAGATAAGAGTCCACTTTGTAGCTTCCACAACCAGTTTCAAGATTAGAATAGTGTCAGATGTTTGTGTTCATTACAACCCAAGTTTTTTTTTTTTTTTTTTTTTTTTTACTTTTTAATCAAGAGTTTTTAATGTATTATTTGTTTGTGGTGGGCTCTGCTCTTCTTTTCACATGTGATATACAAATATACTAACTTAATTCTTGGGGCTAAAATTTAAAAGTTTAAAGAACAAATAATGTTTATACATTAGATTGATTTCTTAATTGAGGATACTGTTCATTTTTGTTTGTTTTTTCTTGCCATGGTGTTTTTTTTAACTTTTTATTGACAGCTTTCATAATTATAGACATTAAATCATAATAATTCCTTCCCCACCCCCATTTTCCTCTCTTAAATCCACCCTCCATCATATCCCCTCCCACTCTCAATTAGTCTCTATTTTGATGTCATCATCTTTTCCTCCTATTTTGAAGGTCCTGTGTAGGCAATGTCAGGCAGAGTGAGGTCGTGGATATCAAGGACATTTTGTGCCTGGAAGATTGCACTGTAAGCAATCCTACCCTTCCTTTGGCTCTTACATTTTTAACACCACCTCTTGCACAATGGATCCTGAGCCTTGGGAGATGTGATAAGAGATGTCTCAGTGCTGGACAGACACTCCACTGTCACTTCTCAGGACTACGATGACTTTTTTTTTTTTTTTAGGACTATGATAACTTTTGAGTCATCTCAGTGGTCACTGCCATCTGAAAAGAGAAGCTTCTCTAGCCAAAATTGAGAGTAGCATTAATATATGAATATAAGCAGTTTATTTTTTAAAAAGTGCTTACATGGCAGTTTAGTAGACCTAATATATTCATTTAGCCAGACAACAGCAAGCGTTACTCCCCTGGGGCTCATGACCTTCTCCACCATAGGCTTTTGACTAGGTCTTAGATGTACCAGGCATGTAGTCCCTCCTATGGAGCAGGCTTCCAGTTCAATTAGAGAGTGGTTGATTTCCCCTATAACAGATGCGCCATTATTGCACCATTTGGCCTGACTGACCAATCTTAAGGCTTGCAAGGTCCATTGCTGTTTACCACTGTTGATGACTTCTCTCTCCCATAGGGCTGCATGTAACAGTAGCTTTTCTAGCTTTGTTTTAGCTGGTTAGCAGGGAGGAGGTTTCCAGATCAGTTCCAGCTTGATTTCTCAGTGACCTGCAGGGTACTGTTAATTTTGAGGGTCTTGAAAATTCACGTTTTGTTTGAGTTTACCTTTCTACAAAAGTCGGTTTGGAAGATTTTGCTTTGATTGCAGGTTGGCTGATCAAGATGACACTGAGCAACCCTTCTGAGCTGGATGAACTAATGAGTGAAGAAGCTTATGAGAAATACGTGAAGTCTATTGAGGAGTGAGCATGGCATCCCAAATAAGCTAGTGTGGAGCAACTCCTCCAGCATAGCTATCTTAAATTAGGGGAGAGAAGACAAAATAACTGGTAGCAATGCTGACGGAAAAGAAATGATCTCAACACTGCTTCTGGAAGAAAATCCATCAGCGTCCTAATGGTTGCAAAGAAACACAATAATGCCTTAGACTAGGTATTTAGACTAGTCATATTAAGCTGTAGTATTCAGAATTCATGAATTATCTATGGTAAACAGTGGTTATAACAATTCAGGATAACATTGTGATCATAAGCCTTATATAATATTGTAACATGCTTATGTCCAATCAAATTCAGTCAAAAGACCTAATGATCTTCCATTGAAGTGACTGAGAGTGAAGTGTTTGCTGTACAATGACAGGTGAAG
>PVHP010055373.1:0-10167 GCA_004024765.1 Zapus hudsonius | reverse complement strand
CCTGCCAACATCACCATTTTGGAATTCTGGTCTCCAGAACCATGAGGAAATAATTTTTGCTATTTAAGCCTTTCAGTCTAGGAGACTGTTACAATAGCCCCAGGGAAATAAGATGGAGTGATAAGCATGAGTTTTAGAATTCGGAATCCCTCAGCTGTGACTCTGAGCATGTTCATTGGATTTCTTATGACTCAGTTTCCCCATGTATAAGATGAGGTTGTGAATGCCTCACACACTGTTTATAAAGACTGAGTTGTGGCAGGTGACACATGTAGATTGTGCTTGGTACATAGACTGGTCACTTATGTGTTGGCTAACACAGCAAAGAATCTGCAAAGAATGTGGCCTGCCTCTCCCCCTGCTATGGTGTGGGTGTGGTCTAAGGGACCCCAATGGTCCATTGTGGTTAAATGCTTGGACCAGGGTGGCACTTTTGGCAAGTGCTGTGGAATATTCTAATGGGTCCTTAGGTCACATTAGTGGGGTGTGCCTATGAAAGTTAGTTTTCGTAGGAATCCTTGGTGGTTCTTGGCAGGTGAATGATACATAAGCCTGAGGTTGGCTGTACCTTCCCTTTATCTCTCCAATGTCCATATCTTCTTCCTTGCCTTTTATAAAGATGTTTGTCATTGATTTGCGGCTGACCCAGGTATTCCCCAATGATCTCATCTCTAGGCACTCAATTGGGTTTGCAAAGGCCATTCTTCCACATAAAGCCCCTTCACAGGTTCCAGGGGCTAGGATGTAGACCTCTTTTATGGGAGGGCTTCCATTCAACCAGCCCCATCAAGTATTCCACTCAAAGTATCTGTTTATTCTTCACTACAGTCCCCCACAATCTCCATCCAGTTCTCGAAAAAGACATGGGTTATAAGCACTATCCCAGGGTGGTGTCAGAACTTAAATGTAAATATTCATGACCCACTTATTAATATTCATGACCTGGCTTGCTCTCTACCATGTTTTCAATTAAGCAAATCATTTAAAACCTACACAGCACCATCTCGTTTCAGGCAATGGTCACCCAACACAAGGCTCACATATGAGAATAAGGGGAAGTGAGTTTAGGCAAGAAATATAATCTGCTTTGAAACCGACAGCTTTATGTTTTTGCATTATGTCTGTACTCACGAGGAGAACATTCACTTTTGATATTTGACTTGCATCTGGTAGGAAAAAATCTTTGAACTATTCTCAAGGATTGGGCCAACTATTTTAAGATTCAAAGATAGAAAAAATATTGTCATTTTTTCAGCAGATTTTCCCCTCTTGTATTAATGCCTGGTTTTCTCACACATGAACAAAGATGTTCAAAGAAAACTAAGCTGTGTGTGAGTGTGTGCATGCGTGTTCTGGGAAGCTGTCCTTTCCCATGTTTTATAGTAAAAATCCAAACTAAAACCAATGTGTTTCACCTTCGATGTGTTGGAGTCTCTTGACTGTTCATCTCATGGACAGATGTGATTTAATCAGAACATCACATTTCCACTCTTCTTTCCTCAAAAATTCTGTAAAACAAAAAGAAGAAAACTCCTGAATTTGGAATATAGTTCTTCCACATTTTAGCTGTGGGTTTTGGGACAATAAGCTCAAGACTTTGTGTGCCTTTGCCTTCTCATGTGTAAAAAGGAAGTTTAACCATTCTTATCTCGTGGGCTCCTCATGAGGATGAATGGACTAATAGAAGATAATCTTTCATTATATCCTCTTTGGTTTTTTTCCCTTGATCATGACTGAGTCACACAGGGCTGCTTGCCTTTCACAGCACACACCATGAGGCTGGCATGTGAGCCAATTTACATGTTACTGGCCTGAGCATGCACTTAATAGATGCATGCCTCCCCCTTCCCTGTTTTCTGTCTTTTCTCCCTTTCCCTAGAGGTTTCTCTGGTCTCTTCACTGTTTCCACTGTTGGCAGATAAACACTCCCAAGCTGGTTTGAATTCTAGAACAATCCTTGTTATTTGGCCTTGGTTTCTGGGAGGTTTTAGAAGTCAGCCCTTTCCTTTGGACTCTGCTTTCTAAATTTTCTGTCCTGGCATCTTTATCATTTCACTAACTCTAAATTGTGTTTTTGGGATAAGTTTGTATGTAAACAACAGGGAATTGAAATCATCGAGTCTCTGTTTCATGGGAGGGAGGGAAAAGGCAAGAAGTGGATGGTTTTTTGTCTTTTTAACCTTTTGAGTCACGCTCTTCTCTTTCTGGTTTGAAAAGTTCTTACAAATGATGAGCCTTTCTTTAAGAGAATGTTTAGCTTACCTTTATCCCACTCAGGATGGGGAGAGCTGGGAAAGGAAAACACTGCTTTTCCTCTTGAGGCTGGGCCATTGTGTATTCTCAAGAGGCCAAGTCCAAGGTCACAGTGGAGGTGCTCCAGGCTGGTAGGAGGGGCGGAGGGGGAAAGCTGAGCTCAGGCCCTCTGCCAGGGTGAGGTGAATCCCTGATTTGACAGGCTGGAATGCTGCCCTTACTCAGATTCTCCATTCATTCTTTCCTGGAACTGGAGACACAGAGCTGGTTTGCTCCAGAAATCTCCCGACACCATCCTGTTTCCCAGAGCTGCTGTAACAAATGAGCACAAATGGGAGTTTGAAATAGTACATTTGTTATCTTAGAATTGTGTAGCAAGATGTCCAACATCTGCCGTCAGCAGAGCTATGTCCTAGCTTGGTGCCATCATCCTCGGAAGGCTTGGGTTTGGTGCTCCCCATCACTCCTGTCTCCCAGGTGACACTTCCGCTGCCGCCTGTCTCCTCGCTCTGTGTCTAGAAGGGGAGTCATCTCCCTGTGTGTTTGTGTCTTCTCGTGGAGTCTTCTCTCTGTGTCTGTCTTCAAGAGCAACTTCCCTCTCTGTTTTCCCATGGCGTCTTCCCTCTGAGAGTTTCTGTCTGTGTATGTCTCCTCATCTGATACCACCTACACTCATGGAGGTGAGGGCCCTCTGTTCCAGTGCATCTGATCTTAGCACTTTACTTGCTAATTTAATCTGGTCACATCCACAGGCTCAACTCGTAAGGACTCAATGTCTTTGTGGGGAACACAACTTAACCTATACCAGACATGTACAGAATGGAGTATTTTGGCCAAAAGGAGACCAGCCAGACCAGAAGACCACACCTATGGAGAGACACCAGTACAGATGCAAGTTGGAGGACCACAGCTAGCCTCACAGATACACAGTATTATGTGGCCTCTCAGCATTCTGTCTATAACAGCAATGGGGACTCTCTCTCTTATGTAAGACATAGGTTAAACCACAGTACCTGGTGTCACATCCAAATCTACATAACCTGCTGCCAAACGACTTTCATTATATCCTCTACACAAGGCTGCTTCCCTTTCACGGCACACACCATGAGGTTGACGCCTCCAACCTTTGCCCCCCGCAGGGCTTTTTGTGAGCAATGTTTTTGGTCTCAAATAATTTACCAAGATTCTTTTAAAATATTTGTATTTATTAATTATTTATTTATTTGCAAACAGAGAGAGAGACAGAGACAGAAAGAGACAGAGACAGAGAGAAAGAGAGGATATGGGTGTACCAGGGCCTCTAACTAATGAACTCCAGATTCATGTGGCACTTTGTACATCTGGCTTTACTTGGGTACTGGGGGATCAAACCCAGGTCATTAGGCTTTGCAGGCAAGCACCTTAACCACTGAACAATCTCTCCAACTGCCAAGATTCTTTTTGTTATATTTCCTTATGCTCACTCTAGTTTGAGGCAAATGAGTTTCTTAGTAATTCCACAGTGGATCTAAATATGCACATGTCATCCTCAGCTTCAGTTGTCAGGATGAACCTCCAAGCAGGCTTAGTTTATGGGAAGAGGAAGGATTTATTTGAAGCTCCATGAGGGAGGAGGGAAGTTCCATGAAGGCAAAGGAGGCTGGCCCCTCCTTTCACAGGTTCAAGTAGAGACAGACAGAGAGAGAGAGAGAGAGAGAGAGAGAGAGAGAGAGAGAGAGAGAGAGAGAGAGAGAGAGAGAGAGAGACCTTCAGCACCACAAGCAAAACCAAGCAGCAGCAGGGAACTCCAGGCAGAGCTCAGACTGCTCTGCAAACCTAAGGCTGCAATTCCAAAGTCACCCCAGTAACACCTTAGGGCTGGACCCTAGGATCCAGCCAGGAGGCTGAAGACATGTTTTTAATAAAACTCCTGAATCTACTGGGGACATCCGCTCAAACTACCATGGCACATATCTGTTTCCTTTGTAAGTTCCAGTGTTAGGTGATGGAGGGAGTCATATTTATCCTCTCTTAGTTGGTTCTTGAAGTTCCCCTGGATTTAAACCAGATCACTAATATCATAAGACGATATGGTTTGAGAGGCCACAAGATGGCTACCTAATGAAGGTGATGTTTCCAGTTGGCCACAGGCTCCTGCAATCCTGCTGTCGGTGCTCACTTGACGTCTCCTAGAGAGTTCCTGTGTATCTTTGAAAAGATGCCTTTACTATTTGTCGTCTCTCAGCTGGCAGAAGTCCTTAGAGAAAGAGATAAGGAAAGTCAAGTCTGGAAAGGAATGCATCAGAAAGCACCCTAGATGAAGGGCATCTGGGTGCTGATAAGGGTGCAGGTATCCTTACCAATAGCAGTCACTGTCTTTGGATATTACCTTTGTGTGTCAGCACGATGTCTTGTCATCGAGGAGGAAAGGGTTGGCTTGTATGCCAGCATTGCCTTCTCCTCCTCAGCCTCTTCATGGGTTCCCCACGAGCTCTGTTGCTGTTACTATAACAAAGTTTCGTCTTGACGGTGTTTGCTGATCGGGAGCTTCAAGACACACTGATCATTCAGCATCTGGTCCAAGCTCATCAGGGAAAAGCCAGTGGGGACTCAAGTGATCCTAAACAGATGGTTGCTTTGGAGTTTCATCTTCACTTTACTTGAAATCTCCATCAGATGGTCAGAACCTGAAGAGCCAAGAGCAGGGTTTTGTTCCTTCTGAGCAGAATGAGAAAACATCTCTTTTTTTCTTTCTCTCCTCAGCATAATTCAAGGATTTCCAATCACTTACTGATTAGAGCAGAGAAGAATTTGCCTTTGTATATAAATAAAACTCACTTCCTACAAGTCTCCTCTGGCCTAGGGATGTTGGGATGGCATTCCGCCATTCTTCTCTTTCTTGTTTCTTATATTTTCTTTCCCATGTCTGTTTACTGAGTAGCAAACCAAATACACTCTGTTATCTAATAGTCTCCAGAGTTCTCTCTTTCCTAGCTTCCTTCATAAAAGGCTTGCTACTGTGACATTTAGTATATACAGTGTATCAAAATTGTTTGAAAATTAGAATTTTGTATGAAAGCATTTATCATCATTTTTTTAAACTGCTGCAACTTTTCTAGCTGGAAATATTGCATATTTAAAAATTGGCAAACTAAAAATGGATATATTCTCATTTTAATGTTTTGTTTACTCAGAAATTAGCAGCATGAAAATGTTATTACTATTGAAATGGGCATAATATTTCCTTTTCTTTTTCATTCATCCTAAATCACATGGTCACAGCCTTAGCTAGGTCATGGCAGATTTAATTAAGTCTTAGCTTTTAGCCTAAGTTACATTGCCTGCTTGTTAGCATTATTGAAACTACCATTCTTAAATGTTTTTTAAATTATTTATTTGCAAGGAGAAAGAGAGAGAGAGAGAGAGAGAGAGAGAGAGAGAGAGAGAGAGAGAGAGAGAGAGAGAGAGAGAGAGAGAGGGAATATGGTCATGCCAGAACCTCTTGCATCTGGCTTTATGTGGGTACTGAGGAATTGAACCAAGGCTGGCAGATTTTCTAAGCAAGTACCTTTAACGACTGAGCCATCTCTACCTTTCTGTAGTCTTATTCCTCTATGGCAATTTAAACTGCATAACCAACAATTGAATTGAATATCACCACAAATAGTAGCCAGATCTTAGTTACTTTTATTTTTCATTTTAATTGTCAAAATCTTCTTCCTTCTCTCCCTTCCACACTCCCCATCTCTGGCTGGCCCCTTTCCTTCCCACAAATAGCTCTCTTCTACCTCTCTCTCTCTCTCTCTCTCTCTCTCTCTCTCTCTCTCTCTCTCTCTCTCTCTCCCCCTCTCTCTCACACACACAGGCTTTGACTTTAAAAGAATCAAAAGCTGTATGTTAGCTTTTGTGTGTCTTCAGTCTTTGACATGAATTTTGTGGTGAACAAGGGAAGGGAAATAGACCCGAAGACCGCAGATGGCAGAGCTAAGTGATTAGAGTGTGGCGGGACCCTGCGTATCCCAGCCTGCCGACAGCCCTGGGGCACTCGGGACTGGGGTGCTGGTGGAGGTCCTGGGTGGCAGTGTATCATGGATGGAACCATGTCCACACCCACTTCAGGAGGCAGCTCTGTAGGGGTTGGAGCAAAGCATGTAGGCTGGTGCTTCAGTGTGGGGTTCTGGGTGGCACTGAGGTGCAGTGTACCTGCTGTCCTGCTACAGGATAGAAGGCTGCTGTGGAGGGAGGCCATTTGTCATTCTTGTTTGTCCTCTGATGTCTGCAGATACCAGCCAGCATGGCAGACATTGTGTGCTGTCTCACAGAACACCTGCTTCCTTCCACTCCAGGCTGCAAGGGCTGCCCTTGAGTCTGAACCCCAGAGGATGGGTGCTGTCCATGACTCCTGAGGTGTGTGTGGTCATGGTTCCATCCATGATTCCTGAGGTGGGTGTGGACATGGTTCCATCCATGATTCCTGAGGTGGGTGTGGACATGGTCCCGCCCATGATTCCTGAGGAGGGTGTGGACATGATCTCATCCATGACTCCTATGGACACAGAGCTTGGACCACCTGGATAGCACAGTAGTAGTGGTTACCCTGGATTGATGTTATCAATCCTTTATGTGAGTCTGAAATTTTAGAACCTTCCTGGATGAACTACAGAGACGAGACAGGTGGAGGTGGGGAGATCCAAGTGTGAGTGGCTCTGCCTGCTCCTGCCCCTCTGGAGTTGGAAGAAGGCCATGATCTGGAAAGTGTCAACAGCTTTTAGCAAACTCTGGAAAAGGCAAGGAGACAGATTGCACAGGAGCCTCCAGCCAGGAGCACAGTCTGACAGGCACCTTCATATCAGCCAGTCGGATTGGTGGTATACTTCTGAGCTCAGGACTGTAAGGCAGAAGTGGGCAATTGAAAACCCTGAAGGTGGAATGATTTGTGAGGCCTGGCATATCTGTGTGGAAGTTTTGAGCAATGATGTTTTAGTTATTCCTATGTGGTGTCCCCTGGAAATGGTCTTGTTTCTGTTGGGAACATTTGTGGTAGGTTGCTTGGCTCTCGCTACTCCACAGATGTGGTGGTTTAAATGTAAACGTCCTCAATAGACTCATGTGTTTGTGATGAAGCCTCACCCTCAACTCTCAGCCTGTGGAGCCTTTGGGAGGTGGAGCCTTACTGGAGGAGGTGTGTCACCTGGGGTGGACCTTGAGGTTTATTAGCCCAGCTCCAAGCCCTTCCACTCAGATGTATGACCCTCTGCCACGCTTCCCTGTCAGGATGGAATTTCCCCCTCATGACCGAAAGCTTAGTAAACTCTTTCCACCCATAAGCTGCTTGTTCTCAGGTGTTTTGTCCCAGGATTGGGACAATAATTGCAACCCCAGGTGATGTTATTTGGGAGGACTAATGAAAAATGATAAAATGGGTGGGCTCTTGGCCTAAAAGCAAGAGAAATGCTCAACATAAGGCCAGAAAATTCAAAGCTTTTTTTTCCTTTTGTCTGTCTCAACTTGCTGTTTTTTAATAAATAAGTTTTTATTTGCAATTTAGTAGTCTAAGTAGTAAAGAAAAATTTAAATGATAAAATGATATGCATATGGACAGTATGTTTTCATGGTGTAAGGACCTCTTTGAATGAGAATATAAGGTCACATGCAACAGAATGAGCAAATCACAGCTTGTGTTGCACACTTGTCCTTATGAGTGCCTGTGTCTTGTTCTCACCTGTGAGTGTCTGTGTCTTGTGCTTACCTGTGAGTGTCTGTGTCTGGTTCTTACCTGTGAGCATGTGTCTTGTTCTCACCCATGAGTGTCTGTGTCTTGTTCTCACCTGTGAGTGTCTGTGTCTTGTGCTCATCTGTGAGTGTCTGTGTCTGGTTCTCACCTGTGAGCATCTGTCTTGTTCTCACCTATGAGTCTCTGTGTCTTGTTCTCACCTGTGAGTGTCTGTCTTGTTCTCACCTGTGAGTGTCTGTCTTGTTCTCACCTGTGAGTGTCTGCGTCTTGTTCTCTCACCTGTGAGTGTGTCTTGTGAAGTCTTCTGTGTTTTGTTCTGTTGCACTCATGTACATGCTGCGTAAAACCAACCCAGGTCTCTTGCTTGGCTTGGCGTCTGTCCTTCCCACCAGTGTTTTTTACTCTCAGCTGTGGGTAAGTGGGTAAGGTCGGTAGGTATATTTCTCACTGTTTCTCTTCTCTGGTACCTCGTATAGTCAGCTTTTCATTGCTGTGCAGGAAAGAACCTGACCAAAAGCAGTTTATGGAGGAATGGGTTTATTTTGACTTACAGATTTGAGGAAAGCTCCATAATGGTCAGGGAAAATGATGGCATGAACAGAGAGTGGACATCACCTCCGCCACAGCACTGCAAACAGCTGCAGGAAGTTGTGCAAACACTGGTAAGGGGAAGCTGGCTAGACCCCCTCCACCATAATTCTGCCCCCGACAACACAGCTCCAGCTACGTTCTAATACCCAAACTGCCACCAGCTGGGGAGTCATCATTCAGAACACATTAAGTTTATTTTATGGAGGACACCTGAATCAAACCACCACAGCATCACTTCTCAGTACGAGTGGCCAATTTAAACCTGGCAGCCACATGTGAATAACACATTCTTTACATGGGTGTTCCTTGTTAGCAGCAAGCTCCAGTTGGAATGCCACGTGGATATGACACTTGTCCCCTATTGGCTTTGACTCCCCCAGGCTCATGGGCCCACCAGGCTTCTCCAAAGGCCTTGACTGGAGCATGAGGGAGGTAGCTGAGGAGGGAAATGATGCCCATCTCCTGAGCCAATCTGTCTGGGTTTTGCTTATAAACCACAATCTCAAAAATTCAAAGCATGCGGTTCTGAGGGTGGTGGGAGCAGAGCACTGAGCAGACGTGGAGGCCCTTCTGAGTGTGGCCTGGTGACACTGCACAGGCCACACAGCCTGTGATGAGATATGTATTAGGTCCTTTTGGTTGTGTCATGTTCCAGCCTGGCTCAGAGACTGAGAGTTAGCTAACACTTTTCAGGAAAGTTATTTATGTTAAAATAACTCTCGGGGAGTCTTCTGTTTGCCCAAAGAACCACTGGCAATTTTATCAAGCATAGTTTGACTCCCTGTTAGATGACTGTGTTCCCTGAGAATGGGACCATATTTGGGCTAGATCCCAATGCAATGACTGGAGTCATTATGAAAATGAAATTCAGATAGAGTCAGGCAATATGAAAATGAAGGTTGAGACTGGGGCGTGCCTCTACAAGCCAAAGGACACCCGCTGCCACCAAGAACTGAAGGAGAGGCAGGGGACCAATTATTTCCCTTGCGTGTTGATTTTTTTATTAAAATTTTTTTTGACAGGTTCTTGCTAGTGGTCAAGTGGTCCTCAAAGGCTATGTCATTCAGGCTGGCCTCAAAGTTGTGCTGTTCCTGCCTTCACAATGCTGGGATTATGGGAATGCCCCACACCACCATGCAGGCCTCTCCTCACAGCTCTCTAAAGGAATCAATGCTTCGGACACCTTGACTTTGGACTTCTACGTTCAGAATGGTCAGGCAATAAATTTCTATCACATATGCCACCCTGTCTGTGGTTTACAGCAGTCCCAGGAAATGAGTGTTTGAGAAATAGGTTGTGTTGGAGCTTGGCGGGGAGTTGAGGTGACTGTTATTTATCAGAACTATATATCTGAATATGCTTTGGAAGATGCTAATAAATATGCCAGCCTGTGGATGAATGTAGCCGAAAATCTTAGAACACTTAGCTGGATTGGCTGTGGTCATGAGGAGGTAAACAGAGCAGTGCACTTAGTAAACAGGCTGGCAAAAACGTTGCAGTGAGCCTTATTACTCACCCACCACGACTCAGGGAACTGAGCGGAAGAGGGGGCGGAAAGATTGTGAGAGCCGTGGTGGGGGAGACTGTCCGGAGGCATGGCACCCATCAGT
>PVHP010055372.1:0-10183 GCA_004024765.1 Zapus hudsonius | reverse complement strand
TCTATATTTTTTGTTTTTAAAACAGAATCTCTTTCTCTCTCTCTTTGAAACAAGAGTGTTGTAGCCCTGTGTTGCGGTCAGCCATACGCCTCTGGGATGAATCTCCAAACCAGGCACAGTTTATGGGAGGAAAGGATTTAGTGAAGCTACAGATCCAGGGGAAGTTCCATAATGGAGAAAGAGGCTGGCCCCCTTTCACAGATCCAAGGAGAGAGAGAGAAAAACCCATCACCAGTAACTCCAAAAGCAAGCAAATACACTCCAACTCAAAACAGCAGGAACTCCAGGCTTGAGCTCAGACTGCTCTTTACATATGCATAGCTGGAATTCCAGATCCATCCCAGATACACCTTAGGCCCCAACCTGACCCTAGGATCTGGCCAAGGTGACACCTCCAGCCAGTAGGCTGGGGATAAATCACAAGCTTTAATAAACTCTTGAATCTATTGGGGGACCCTTCAAACTACCACATGCAGGCAGTCCTCACACTCACTATTTGGCTGAGGAACTCCTGCTCTTCCTGCCAGCCACCTCAAGTGCTGGGATTACAGGCAGTTTAATTTAAAAGTGGGAATGATGGCCCCCATGAGAGAAGCTTCCTTGTGCAGTGGGCAAAATGCTGAGAAAAAGAGATATTTTTAGCCCCAAATGAATGAGGGGTAAGGGATGGGGGAGGGGAATGGCTCAAGCATGAGGCTGAACCAAATTAGGTTCAAAAACATAAAATCCTCACGAGCATACTGTAACCTATTGAACAAGTAGTGGGCATCGACTGGCAAGAGGGGCCATAAGTAGTAGGGGAGAGAGTCTAAGCCTGTGAATAATTGATCAGTCTGACAACCCCTGGTCCCAGTCACCGGTTCCTTCCCTCACTGAGCTGTTGACCAAAGTGACCCATGAGATTCCAAAAACAAGACTGAATTCTGTCAAAGCTCTTGAATGCCCTCCCCAGGCCTGAGGCAAAACCCTGTTACTGAAGAAACCACAGACTGCCAATGATCAGCATCGAGAAACCCTTCAACATCCGGAATGGTATCCAGCCCCCAGATGCCAGTTAGTGCAGTGCTGGAAGGCACTGCACAAGCTGCCATGGGAAGCTGATCAACGACAGCTGGAGTAAACAGAGACCACTGGCATGAAACACAGTCTGCGCCCATGAGTAGGCTGATCACACCTCCTACTGGGCAGAATGGAGAAACCTGGGCCTGGGGGAGACAATCAACAGCTTTTAGATTCGACCAAATATTCCACTTAGTGAGGGGGAGCCCTTGACTGGAACTTGGGATTCAGGGCGATAGGCACCGGATCCCGTACTCTTGGGCTCACAAGAAAAGATGCAATATGGGAGCGATTGACGGGGAAGCTACTAAAAATAGAATCTAGGTAATCCAGAATTGTGTCTATTTATTAACCTGTACTGATCTCACTCTCCAATGGAGATTGTGTTTGTATTTTTCAGGATGCAGCGAGAGAGCTGGGGCCCATATAACCCTACCAACCGACCGCAGGCAGAAAGCTGAGATCCTGGCAAGAGATGAGCCACCACAGTCATACGGTGGAGGATCCATATGGAACCCCACAGAGAATGACAGGATGAACAAGGGACCCACAGCCACAGCCATTCAATCAACACAGGATAAGTCAGGGTGACAGACACCAACAATTTTCGACACAAAGCCCCCTAAGCTCACATCATTAAAGCAGCCTTAATACTCACCCACCACGGCTCAGGGAACTGAGCGGAAGAGGGGTGGAAAGATTGTGAGAGCCGTGGTGGGGGAGATGGTCCAGAGGCATGGCACCCCTCAGTAATAACACACTTGGGCCAGGAGAACCTGGCTGAATCCTAAGCTATCCATGGTCCCCTGTCACAAGGACTGATCCAGACGACCCATGGAAGAGGATATCCAGCTGATTGGGGATGGGGAGGGGGGGCATTGGGGAATTGGGGATAACAACTCATTGTTTGCCCACTAAATAATGTAATTCATTATGGAAAATAAGTATATATATATATTAAAAAAAGAATCCTCGTTTTATTGTGTGCATGCACATGCCATGTGTTCTGTATCTGAGTGAATATGTATTCGTATGTGTGAGGAACGTATGTGTGTGCATGCACATTTGTGTGGAGGCCACAGATTGACACTGAGTGTCTTCCTCAAATGCTTTTCCACTTTATTTTTGAGACAGGCTCTTTCTTATTAAGCCTGGAAATCACTGATTAGGTTTTCGACGGGTGGTTTGAACGTAGGGCCCCATAGACTCAGGTTTGCAACTTGAGTAGCCAGTGAGCTAGCTACTGGGAAAGAGGCATGTCCTTGGGGAAGTCCACCCCCAAAGTGTGTATAGAGCCAGTCTGGGCTCTAGTGGTTTGTGCTTGCTGGCTGTTTGACAGTTTCTCTCTGCTTGGATTAATGGGAGGGAGCCAGCTTCTTCCATCAGAGATGGTTTCCCCCTGGAATTTGTAAGCCAGAAATCAATCCTTTCCTTCCAGAAGCTGCTTCTGGTTGGATGCTTGTCCAACACTGAGAAACTGACTGTAGTCACTGGCTGGCCAGGAGGTCCTGAGGATCGTCTTCTTGGGATGATAGACACATACCACAGTGCCTGGCATTTTACAGGCTTCTGAGGGTCTGAATTGAGGTCCTCGTGCTTAGGCACCTTGAGCCATCTGCCCAGTTCTGCTTAAGGATCTTAATAATTTCACTCACATCATAACATATAGCACCTTCCTTTGGCATCTTAACAGCTTTGAGACAGGTTTTCAATGGTTATTTTTTGGGGGGTGGTTTTTTTTGAGGTAGGGTCTCGTTCTAGCTCAGGCTGATATTTTTTTTTAAATTATTTTTTTTATTGTCCATAATGAATTACAATTTTTAGTGGGCAAACAATGAGTTGTTATCCCCATTTCCCCGCTGCCCTCCCCTCCCCACTCCGCTGGATAACCTCCTCCATGGGTCATCTGGATCAGTCTTTGTGGCAGGGGACCATGGATAGCCTAGTATTCAGCCAGGTCCTCCTGGCCATCAGATATTGAATTCACTATGTAGCCTCAATGTGGCCTTGAACTCACGGCGATCCTTCTACCTCTGCCTCCCAAGTGCTGGAACTAAAGGCGTGTCCCACCACGCTGGCCATTTTGATTTTTGTGTCGGTATTTGAGTACCCGAGGGAGAACTCATCCTGTCATGTTTGAAAGAATATGAAAAACTCATCAGCTCTCTGAACTCATGTAGCAAATACCATTTATGGAAATCAAATAGGTGAGATACCCAGAGAACTCGCCAGTTATTGAAATAATTCCAAGACTTAAAGACATGGGCAGTATGGTTATTTCTACACTTGGTATAGTGGAAGAAACAAAAACCCACCCACCACGGACAGGAACAAATAAATCTTCATAGAAATGTTTTCCCTTATCTTGTATGTTGTTTTAACTTGGTAGAAAAATGAACATGGCCTTTTATACATCCTAAGCTCTGTATGGTGGCTGTTTTTAATGTAGAGAAGCATTATTCCTGGGCACCACTTTCTGTGTTGTACGACGTGCTGGTCTTAGGCCCCAGGGCTAGAATTTACTTATCCTGGCTAGTTTAGACCTTCCTCATTCAACTCTCCAGTTTCTCTTACCTTTATGCCAAAGAACAGACAGAGATTTTCCTTTTATAATTTCCTGGGCTGAAGAGATGGCTTAGCGATGAAGGCATTTGCCTGCAATGCAGAAGGACCAGAGTTTGGTTCCCCAGTGCCCATATACAGCCAGATGCACAAGAGGGGAGCATGTGTCTGGAGTTCATTTGCAGTGGCTTGGAGGCCCTGGTGCGCCCATATTCTCTGTCTGTCTGTCTGTCTGTCTCTCACTCTCTCTCTCTCTCAAATAAATAAATAAATAAAATATTTAAAAAAATAATTTCCTATGTTGATCCTACATTCAAGTCAGGATGCCCTTTCATCCCCAGGAAGAGGCTCGGGTCAACTGACTCATCAACACCACTAGCCCAGAAATGAGAGAAGAATCTAGCTGAAAGGGAGACAGTGGAAAATTCTAGGGCAGCACACATCTAAGGTGCTATTTCACATGAAATTAATTCTCTGAGGTCCACAGGCGGTGTCAGGTGGCAGCCCCAGCGTAAGTCTGACTTCTGATGACTTGACCCATGGCAACATTTCCCGGCCGGGTGCTCAGCCATGACTTCCAAGGTTTGATTTGGGGGCAGAAGGAAGGAAGCAGAAAGCCAGGGGAACAGCAGCTCCTTCCTTTTGCAAACAGACCTGCTTTCCAGGCTTCTAACCGGAATGATGACTTCTTGCCTTCCTCAGTGAGGGAGCAGATGGGTCACGCTCTTCCCTTCCAGCAAATGAAGACACCTGAGATCACAGAGCTCTTTGGTAAATTGCAAATGATGACCGAAGAGATGAACTTAGTTCTGTTCTGCACGAGAAGCACTGAGGTCAGACGACACCAAAAACACACTCTCGAAAGAGAAAGAAGCCAGGGCAAAATGCAGTGTTTTGAAAAGGATAATTTTAATGCTTTTTAGAATTTAAAAGATATTTTCGATTGATTTGCAAGCGGGGAGAGCTAGAAGAGAGACGGACAACGAGAATGGGCACACCAGGGCCTCCAGCCGCCACAAAGAAACTCCAAATGCATGTGCCACTTTGTGCATCTGGCTTAACATGGGATTCAAACTCAGGTTATTGGGCCTTGCAGGCAAATGCCTTACCCAGCCCCTGTTTTTTGGACTTCAGTCTCCCCAATAAAGAGATCTAGAGAAAAGCTGAGAAGAAGTGGCAAATTCCCGAGATGTTGGAACGACGCAAGTCTTAGGAGCCGGGGCATACCTAAAGGGTGTGGAAGAAGCGTGCTGGGGTGCAATTGTTAACCCAACTTCTTCTTCTTCTTCTTTTTTGCCAATTTAAATAGTTTTTTATTTAAGACATTGCATTTTTCGCTTGCAGTGCTTTTAAAGTGCAATGTTACTTCCCTTCCCTGTCTGTGCACATGTTCCATATTCAAGTATTGAGAATGCGCAGTAAATTTTATATAGCAGCTGAACTTTTAAACTGCCAACTTCTTTTTTTTAAATATTTTATTTATTCATTTTCAAGCAAAGAGCGAGAGAGAGCGAGAGCGAGAGCGAGAGCGAGAGAGAGAGAGAGAGAGAGAGAGAGAGAGCACCAGGGCCACCACCTTGTGGGTCTGGCTTATGTGGGTCCTGGAGAATTGAACTCAGGGCCTTAGGCACTGGAGGCAAGTGCCCTAAGCGCTGAGCCATCTCTCCAGCCCTTATTTATTCATTTTCAAGCAAAGAGAAAGAGAGAGAGAGAGAGAGAGAGAGAGAGAGAGAGAGAGAGAGAGAGAGAACGCGCGCACCAGGGCCACCACCCTGTGGGTCTGGCTTATGTGGGTCCTGGGGAACTGAACTCAGGGCCTTAGGCACTGGAGGCAAGTGCCTTAACCGCTGAGCCATTTCTCCAGCCCTGTTAACGCAACTTCTAATCGTCAAGAATAGAGTGCAAATGAGAACCCAAAGCCAGAACTCGCCACCTTGGGACCCATTTAACTGGCTTTCAGAGCGTTACTGCCAGAACAGCAGAATAGACACCTGCTGACTGCTCGCTTCTCATGTGGCCCTTTGCACCCAAGGGTGCCTTTCCCTTTCTCGGTCAAGTGATGCTATGGGCGCCTGCACGTCACGGGGAGAAGAGCCCTGTGGGGAGAGGCCCACCCACGACTGGTTTGTTCCAGGCTTCAAATCACAGGAGCTGCTGGTCACCGACTGTGACCTGGGGGCCAGAGCAAAGGCCCGAGCTTCCCACGCCTTGCTTTCTTTTATCTTTCTTATTTATGCCCCAAATCTACTCACTGTGAAAGGAAAGAAGGGAAGACTGACGTCTGTCGCTGAAGTGTGCAGTTTGATGGCCAGAAACCAGATCTGTCACATGTGATCAAATCACCACAGTGTTGGCGACAGAGAGTTAAGACGGTTGGAAAAACAGTTGTTATTCCAACTTCTAATTTTCAAGTTATTGTTGGGGCTGAAATTTCTCTCACCTCAGAGTTTTGATTTTGGAAAGTCTCCAAGGCACACTTTTCGTCATATTTGAGTAATTGCACGTGAAAAAAAAAAGGCAATGTTTTCAGCCACATTAAATTCTAACCAGATGCTCTGAAACTTTTTGCATGTGTACATCGCCTTTTCCTCTAGCTGAGTGCTAGAAACGTCTCCATCAGGCTGCAAAAACTATGCTCTCAGCGCCATCTTAGCAGGAAGCACAGAGGAGCCTGCTGGCCTCTTTCCACAGCTCACTGGGAATCCAGCTGTAATCAAGTGGACATTCATTGAATGCCCCCTAAGTGCCAGCGCTGAAGAACAGTGCTAAGCTGGCATGATTTGAACCAACCTGCGAAGTGAAAATGATGTCAGGCGAACCATGCGTTGTGATCCTGACTTCCCCAATTCCCCCCTCCCCATCCCTGATCAGCTGGATATCCTCCTCCGTGGGCTCTCTGGATTAGTCCTTGTGGCAAGGGATCCTGGAGAGCCTAGTACTCAGCCCGGTCTTCCTGGCCGAATGGACAATAAATATATATTTAAAAAAAAAGAAAAGAAAAGAAAATGACGTCAGGTCTGTAATTCTCATGCTCAGTGTTGAGCACAGGCTACCTGAATGGCTCAGAGGATTGTGGCGGCTTTTTCTCCTATTAAAATCAGGGAGAGAGGAACAGTTTGGGCATTTCAGAGAGCAAGATTAAGAAAAATGAATGTCACCTCCGGGCATGGTGGCGCACGCCTTTAATCCCAGCACTCGGGAGGCAGAGGTAGGAGGATCACCATGAGTTCAAGGCCATCCTGAGACTACAGAGTGAATTCCAGGTCAGCCTGGGCTAGAGGGAGACTCTATTTCGAAAAACCAAAAAAAATTTTTTGATTCCCAGTATTAATGTAAAGCCAGATGTACAAAGTGGCACATGTGTCTGAAGTTTGTTTGCAGTGGCAGGAGGCCTCATTTTCTCTATCTCCCCTAATAAATAAATAAAAATATAAAAAAGAGGAGGTGGGTGTGGTAGCACACGCCTTTAATCCCAGCACTGGGGAGGCAGAGGTAGGAGGATCACCATGAGTTCAAGGCCACCCTGAGACTACACAGTGAATTCCAGGTCAGCCTGGGCTAGAGCGAGACCCTACCTCGAAAAACCAAAAAAAAAGAAAAAGAAAAATGAATGTCACCATGTTGGGGACAACCATAAGACATGACCTATTTGGTCTCCTGCAACTACTTTAATCCCCCTCCATTCTTCACTTGAGAGCTGAGAGGAAGCCCCTCCCTAGCACACACACACACACACACACACACACACACACACACACACACACACACACACGCGCGCGCGCGCGCGCTGCCACCAGTGCTGGAACTCAGACCTTCTCAGGATGCTCCATAGGTATTCATTCTACCACTGAAATAAAATCCCCGTCTCCGAAACCTTTTTGAAAACTGTAAGCAGGATCACATGAGGACTCGGATTAAAACTCTTAACAGGGAGCTCCATCACCTTTCCATGAGGGGGTCTTCCATGCGCCCATCTGACCTACTGGAGCGCCTAGAACAGACAGAGTTGTTTCTTGGCTTGTCCAGGTCTCCTGCGGGAATGCCCTTCTGCTCCCTCGCCTTTCAGATCTCAGCTTCAACGTTCCCTCTTCAGCAAGGTCTCTGTCATCTGACTGGCCTGTACCCCTCCCTTGTCATCAGGTCTCCTCTTCCTTCCTGGCACTAACAGAAGGTGTACCTGTCTGATTTCCTAGTTACTTTGTATCATTCTTTCTAGAGACCTCAGATTCCAAAATGTCAGGGACAGATTATATCTACTTTTTTAAAAGAAAAATATTTTTTAAAAAAATATTTTATTTATTCATTTTCAAGGAGAGAGAGAGAGAGAGAGAGAGAGAGAGAGAGAGAGAGAGAGCAAGCGCACCAGGGTCACCACCTTGTGGGTCCTGGGGAATTGAACTGGGGGCCTTAGGCACTGGAGGCAAGTGCCTTAACCTCTGAGCCATCTCTCCAGCCCTAAAAGAAAAATCTTATTGACAGCTTCCAATGCTTACCATGCTCCTCAGCCCCTCCCACCACGTCTCCTCCTCTCTCACACTCCCCACTTCACTGACTCTCTTCTTTTCAATGAGATGTCATCATTTTTTTCCTCTAACTATCCAGGTCTTGTGTGTAGTGCCAGCCACTGAACATCTACTGTTTATTTTTAAAAAATATTTTATTTATTCATTTTCAAGCAGAGAGAGAGAGAGAGAGAGAGAGAGAGCATACCAGGGCCACCACCTTGTGGGTCTGGCTTATGTGGGTCCTGGGGAATTGAACCAGGGGCCTCAGGCACTGGAGGCAAGTGCCTTAACCGCTGAGCCATCTCTCCAGCCCAACGTCTACTGTTTAAATGTCTTTAGTGCTCAGGTTCGTATCTGAACACAGCAATAAATAACTGTTGAGTAGGTGAGGGTATAATTGCAAATAAAACGTCTAACAACATATAAAAACAAAAAAAAGAGAATACCATTTTTTTGTATTTTATGTTTTTACTCCCTTGAAGTTTGGATTTCTATGAGAGGTTTTTCATGGATTCATTTGAACCAGGACCACCCTGGCTGAACTTGAGAGGCTGAGAGAATGGAGACCCGACTTATGGCTGCAATTAGCCAGTTTCTAAAGGGCTGTTTTAAAACTCTTGGCACATGAGGCCTTTTGAATGGGGACAAAGAGGTTTTTCCTATTTACAGACATTGGTGGTTCAGAGCAAAGTTCCTGTTACGCATGTGGCTTGGTTTTCCTTAACAAGGAAAATTATACAGAATCTTCTAGTCCAAACACCAAGAATAGACAGCACAATGAAGTCCCAGGAGCTATTGTGAAGCTGGTCCTGGGAACACCCTTGTCCCTCTGGCTCATCATGAAGTCTCTGGAAAGCTTTGGGCCACCAGGGTGTCGTCGGTCCTGCCTCCCAATCCTGCCCAGAGGCTGACATGGAAGTCTTCACACTCTGTCCTGACTTATTTCAGGCTGGGGAAACCAAGTCTGGCAGGCTGCCAGGAAGGAGGTCTAGAATTGTGGCTGCTCTCTGGGGGGACCCAGGGTGTGGCCCTTGGGGGCTTGTCCTGGATGGAAAGCAGCTTCGTCCAATCACCTTCTGACTTTGCCCCTAGGTTTCCCCCTGTGTTTTATTTATTAAGCTCCCCACTTCTTACTGCGACCACAATTCAGAGAGGTTACCCCGAATCAAGCTCTAACCCCCGTCCCGATTCCCCTTGTGGGGCTGAAATGCTCCTCTTGAAGTGAATGTCTCTGGTCCTTTTGCTGGCTGGCCTCTGAGGACTCAGCAGCTTTCATCAGCACGAACCCCAAGGGGAAACCTTGCCAAATTCAGGGATCACTGTGGAGAGGTTTATTTCAGGGCTTATGTCAAGCAGGAGGCACCCAGTGGTGTGAAAGGTAAAGCGGGGCCACACAATTTTCATGAGTTAAAAAAATGCTCAAGGGATGGAGAGATGGCTCAGCAGTTAAGGCACTTGCCTCCAGTGCCTAAAGCCCCAGGTTCAATTCCCCAGGACCCACATAAGCCAGACCCACACGGTGGTGTCCCTGGTTCTCTCTCTCTCTATTTCTCTCTCGAAAATGAATAAATAAAATATTTAAAAAATGCTCAAATTCGATAAATTGAATTTCTTTGCAAGGTGAAACATTCCAGAGTCCCAGAAAAAGGCCCTCTGGTCGCAAATCTTGTGGTTTTCTCACTGTTACAGCTCACTGACTAGCTTCCTGCAAAAATGCCTCCACAGTGTATAGCCGGGGGAAAGTTCTAGCAACCAGGCAAAGACCCTTAACAACCTGAGCCCAAAATACAGATTCCACCTTCCTGGAATCAAGCTGGTACTGTGGGCCATCGTGGCAAAACTGCAGTCTGCCATCGCTCGAAGCCCTCACCTTGCCTCTCATGATGGCCTGCCAGGACACGTCCTCACAATGTCTCTGCCTTCTCTCCCTGGCAGAAACAACTCCACTTCCAGTTCGTGTTCTCACCCAATCTAAAGCCTCCCTGACCTCCAGACGATTCAAAGTTAGAAGGCAGAGCCTGTGAGAGCCGTGGTGGGGGAGATGGTCCAGAGGCATG